>PISW01002259.1:0-280053 GCA_004023785.1 Mungos mungo | reverse complement strand
GTTTTCCTGTTAGACCTATGAGTGCAAACATATGGTTTCTGTCCTTCTCTGCCTGGCTTACTTCGCTCAGCATGACACCCTCAAGGTCCATCCACTTTCCTACAAATGGCCATATGTCATTCCCTCTCATTGCCATGTAGTACTCCATCGTGTATATATACCACATCTTCTTGATCCATTCGTCAGGTGATGGACATTTGGGCTCCTTCCATGTTTTGGCTATTGTTGACATTGCTGCTATGAACATTGGGGTACATGTGCTCCTATGCATCAGCATTTCTGTCTCTCTTGGGTAAATCCCCAGCAATGCTATTGCTGAAAAGACCCAAATAATTTAATTTAAAAAATGTGCAGAGGACCTGAGGAGGCATTTTTCCAAAGAGGATGTACGGATCGCCAATGGGCACATGAAAAGATCCTCTACATCCTTCATCATCAGGGAAATACAAATCAAAACCACAATAAGATATAACCTTAACTCAAAAACACAAGAAGTAACACTTATTTATGAGGATGTGTTTAAAAAGGAACACTTATGTACTGTTGGTGGGAATAAAAATTGGTGCAGCCATTGTGGAAAACAGTATGGAGCTTCCTAAAAAATTAAAAATAGATTTATTTTGTGATTCAGGAATTCCATTATTGGGTATTTACCTAAAGAAAACAAGAACTAGTTTGAAAAGATATTTGCACTTTTATGTTTACTGCAGCATTGACAATAGCCAAAATATGGAAGCAACCTAAGCATCCATCAACAGATGAAGATGTGGAATATATATATTATATTATATATCATTGCACAGCCATAAAAAATGATGAGATCTTGCCACTTACAACAACATGGATGGACCTAGAAGGTAAGTATTACCCTATGTGAAGCGAAATGAAGTCAACCTGAGAAAGACAAATATTATATGACTTCACTGATATGTCGAATCTAAAAACAAACAAACAAAAATAAATGATCAAACAAACAGAGAGCAGAATCAAATCTATAAATACAAAGAACAGGCTGGTGGTTGCCAGAGGGGAGGTGGGAGGGGGGAATGGGCAAAATAGGTGAAGGGGAGTGGGAGATACAGGCTTCCAGTTATGCAATGAATAAATCACAAGAATAAAAATCTCAGCACAAGAATATAGTCAACGACATTGTAATAACGCTGTATGTTGACAGATGGTAGCTACGCTTGTGAACACAGCAGAACACACAGAGAAGTCAAATCACTACATCATACACCTGAAACTAATGTAACATAACATGGTGTGTTGACTATACTAAAATTTTTTTAATAAATAAGTAAATTAAAATCATTTTTAAAACCTACAAAATAAGTATGCATGAATCCATACTGACACAAATAAATGTTTGAATTAATAAAAATGGATCATAAGAGAAAAAAAGACCATGTGAAAGTTCTCCCATGAAAAATCTAGATTATATGTAGAGATGCATGCTTACTAGGCCCTCCTTACTGAAACCAAACAGAGAAAGTAACTTTGAAATATAGTACAGGAATTTAAGTCTTCAATATTATATAAGGATAGACTTTCTGATTAAGAAAATAAACAAAAAAGAAAAGAGATGGGCAATGAAGAGTCTATGAATAAAAATATCAGTTCAAAAAAATCAATTCTAATGGGAAAAAGGCTTGTAATAAAAAAGTTGATTCTAAATATCCTAATAAAGACACAACAATATTTTTTAAAGACCTTATCTTAAAATATAGTCACATCTGGGGCACCCGGGTGGTACAGTCTGTTGAGCATCTAATTTCGGCTCAGGTCATGACCTCACGGTTCATGAGTTCCAGCCCCACATCAGGCTCACTGCTGTCAGCACAAAGTCCCATTCTCTGTCCCTCCCACCTCGCCCCTCCACAACTTGCATGCCCTGCATTCTCTCTCTCTCAAAAAAAAAATATTTAAAAAAAATTTAATTAAAAAAACCAAATACAGTGACATTCTAAAGTAGTGGGGTTAGGCCTTCAACATATGACTGTGGCAGGGGAGGGTCCCAATTCAGCCCCAAATATGCATTCGGCATAATTTATTCTTCCTTCTTTCCCACTCCTCCTGAAGGCTGTCTTCATTTGCTCTTCTGAGGTTCAATTTCACCATTACTGGAGCCTCCTTGTTCCTCTTATTATCTCTTTATTTTCTAATTGTTATAAAAATTTGTCCTAGGACACAAATTTGATGTGATTTATTGGTTGTTTGTTGTTTTTTTCCCCAAGCCCGGCCCTTTTTTCCTCTTTTACAGTTCTGTTAGCATATTTATCTTTTAATGACGTTTATCTCTTTTAAACACCTCAGTATTTCAAAGGCATTTACACACTATAACAAATTCAAATGGCACAGAAATGAATACATTGTAAAATGAAACTTTTCTCAAAATCAAGGTAAGACCAAATGTTTAGCCTAGTTAGAATGCCTGACTTTTATTTTGTTTTTTAAATATTTTTATTTATTTTGAGAGAGAGAGTGAGTGTGAGCAGGGGAGGGGCAGAGAAAGAGGGAGAGAGAACCCCACATCATGCTCTGCACTGACGCGCAGAGCCTGTTTGGGATTCAAACTCACAAATAGTGAGATCATGACCTGATCCAAAATCAAGAGTGGGATGCTTAACCAAATGAACCACCCATGCGCCCCTGGAATGCCTGACTTTTAAAAAACACTTGCTTTTCATTTCTCTTCGTGAAGAAGAGGGCCTGTGAGCGTGCATAGGCACACACACGTGCATCTATATTCCCACTAGCAATGCACCAGTTTCTCCGCATTCTCACCAACACTTGTTATTTTGTTGTTTTGATAACAGTCACCCTAATGGAGGAATGTCCACACTCATTTTGGCACAGAACACTTTTCCTTACAGGAGCCCTCTCAGGAACCCAAGGAACTAGTTCGTGTCACATAGAAGTGTCACATGAACGCATGTACACACACGCATGCATTTGTACCTGTGTGATTTCTGCCCTTTATGCTAGACAGGCTACAGTATGAGGAGAGACTAGCCTAGAACATATTTTAAGAAGCAACATATAATATAAAAGATACAGAAAATCGGAATCAAGCTATTGAATGTATTGGTGTCAATTTGTGTCCATTGCCCTGGTAAAAAGGAGGCAAAAACCCTTATTGAAAATTCTTTTAAAAACACGCGGGAGCACCTGGGTGGCTCAGTGGGTTAAGCGTTCGACTTCAGCCCAGGTCGTGATCTCATGGTTCATGGGTGTGAGCCCTGCATTGGTCTCTGTGTTGACATCTCAAAGCCTGGAGCCTGCTTCAGATTTTTTATCTCCGTCTCTCTCTGCCCCTCCTCTGTTCATGCTCTGTCTCTCAAAAATGAATAAATGTTAAAAAAATAAAATTAAAAACAAAAAAAGACGTGTGTCTGACATTGTCCACCTACACTCACTTCCTCTACAGGAGGGTAACATACCGCACTTGCTGAACGGACCAACCGGCTTTGCTCAAGTGCCTTCTATGTGACACGAACTAGTTCCTGGGGCTCCTGAGAGGGCTGCTGTAAGGAAAAGCGTTCTGTGCCAAAATGAGTGTGGACATTCCTCCATTAGGGTGGCTGTTATCAAAACAACAAAGTAACAAGTGTTGGTGAGAATGCGGAGAAACCGGTGCATTGCTAGTGGGAATATAGAATCGTCATGGACAACAGTGTGGCAGTTCCTCAAAAAGCTAAATGTAGGATTACCCTATGAGCTAGCAGGTGCAGTCCTGGGGGTCTACGCAAAAGAACTGGAGGCAGGGTCTTGAACAGATACTCGTAGACCCGTGTTCATAACAGTGTTATTCACAGTAAGCAAAGGTCTGAAACAGCCCAAGTGTCCGTCAACAGATGAATGAACAGACAAAACATATAACATACATACAGCGGAAGATTACTCAGCCAAAACAGAATGACATTCTAAAAACATGCTACAACAGGAGGAGCTCTGAAAACATTAGGCCAAGTGAAAGAATCCCAACCCCAAAGGACAAATATTACATGATTGTACTCATATGAAATATCTAGAATGGGCAAAGTCATAGAGACAGAAAGCAGAGTAGAGGTTAGCAGGGGCTTGGATGGAGACGGGGAGATGTTGTTTAATAGGTACGGAATTTCTGTTTGGGATGATTCCAAAGTCTGAAATTAGGGGTGATGGTGGAACAACATTATGAGCGTATTACTTAATGTCACTGAATTATACATTTTAATGTTATGTATATTTTACACAATAAATTAAATACTACATTGCTAAAAAATGAGATTGGACAATGCTGGATGAAATAAAGTGAAGCAAGTTTCTTTACCACATGGCATCTCAGAGCCTTTTTAAAAAAAATTTCTCTTTGTTTATTGAGAGAGAGAGAGAGAGAGAGAGAGAGAGAGAGAGAGAGAGAGAGAGACTGTGAGCAGGGGAGGGACAGAGAGAGAGGGAGACACAGAGTCAGAAGGAGGCTCCAGGCTCTGAGCTGTCAGCCCAGAGACCGATACAGGCAGGAACTCACAAACCATGAGGTCATGACCTTAGCCAAAGTCGGAAGTTTAACCAACCGAGCCACCCAGGCACCTTGGCATCTCAGAACCTGTAACAGGTCACTTAGAATTGTCAGTCTTGAAGGAGGGGAGTTAGCATTCCTCAAATTACCTGTTTTTGCAGAAGCAAATCCCTAATAAAAGTTGATAAATAGCTAGTAGGCATTTAAACTTGAAATATAAGACAGCAGAACAAAACAGAACAAACGTTGATCTTGAGCACTGTTTTAATTAATCAGTCCAGGGTTCTACTCTATAAGCATTTGGGCAGGAAGGCTATAACAGGTGGCCTGCGTGCTTGCACTCAGTGGCCAGGAGGTCAAAGCCAAGGAGAGGGCAGATGGAAGAACTAAAGGAAATGAACGCTTCTAACCTCCCACCTCCCTTCCCGCCACTCTTTCTTGGCTCTGGAAAGAATATGTAGAGAGAAAGACAGTGTTTTATTTCTTCCTGACTAATCTCTTAATTTCATTAAACTGAATCAAATTATCCAGGGCACAGAAAAGAACTTAATAAAAATATCAGATACTACTTCTTTTTCTTCTTATGATTGTATGCCACCAGAAGTCTCTGGGAATTTCTCTTAGGAATTTTAGATCTACAATAATTTTGAAAAACTGTTATTTTTCAGGATGCCCACACTTAGTGCCCTGTGAAACTCACCTCCACTTTGATTTTTCTGGATTTCACTGTTTATCTCTTAAAAATGAGACTAAACAAAATATTTCCCCTGAATGAAAGCAATGCATACTCTGGAATGGAGTGAAAGTAACAAAAATAATCCATAATTCTATAGCTCAGAGATAACCACTGTCAACAGTCCAATATACGTGTGTGCATGTGTGTATGTGTGTTGTATGTGTGTGGCAAGAAAGAGTCTGTCTCGGGGCACCTGGGTGACTCAGTTGGTTAAGCGTCCGACTTCAGCTCGGGTTATGACCTCCTGGTTTTCGTCAGTTCAAGCCCTGCATCGGGCTCTACGCTGACAGCTCAGAGCGTGGAACCTGCTTCAGATTCTGTGTCTCTTCTCTCTCTTTTCCTCCCCAACTCTCACCCTGTCTCTCTTCTTCTGAGAAATGAATAAACATTAAAAAATTTTAAAAAAGAAATTAGTTTACTTGTCCAAGGTTGCCCCACAGAAGACATCTGGCAATGTCCAGGAACGTTTTCGGTTATCACAGCTGGGAGTGTGTTACTTGTATCTAGGGGATAGGCCAGAATCTTTATGCTAACCAGCCTGCAGTGGTCAGGACAGCCCCCCACAACATCAAATTATCCAGGCCCAAATGTCAACAGAGACCGAGACACCCTGCTTTAAATGATAAGATGACGTGATACATGCATAAGTACTTTATAAATCCAAACTGCTATGTTTGTTGTTTTACAAGTAGACTTTTCTAGTAATTCCTGGGAACACTAACCAACACCAGGCCCTCACCTCATGATTGCTGGATAGATCGGTGCCTGTTAAAATGTTTCAGCCAACATTACCTAATGAAAAAAGTCAGTCCCCAAAAGACAGATACCGTAAGATGTCACTTACGTGTGGTATCTAAAGTAGTCACATTCATAGAAACAAAAAGCAGAATGCGGTTACCAGGGGCTGTGGGAGGAGGAAGATTTGGAAAGTGTTCAGTGGGTAGAGTTTCAGTTACGTAAGATGAAAAGTTCTAGACCTTTGTTGCGCCGTCTACAAAGAGTTCACGCTACTGTGCTGTGCACTTAAAGATGGTGAAGAAAGTAAGTTCTATGTTGTGTGTTTCTATATCACAAAAGGAAATGATTTGGCACGTCTTCGACATCAGTGACTAGGGACCGAATTTGAATGTTACAGGTTTCGGACCTCAGTACTAGGGGTTAGAAAAGGATTCTGCGTCAGATTTTCCTGCGGCAGTAGGTACACCGGTTCCATCCAGTCAGACAGAAATGTAAGCATTTGTCAGCCGTGGGAGGACTCGGTGCAGGTGATGGAGGGAAGGGGGTGAACAGATCCGCAGGGGACCTCATGGTGGAGACACCAAATACATGCTTGGAAATAGGCTCATGTGCCGGGTTCATTCTTGTTTTTATGAGAAATTCTTTACTGACAGAAGATAACTGAGCAGTTAAGGAACATTCATAAACATAAATGTCCTTACCACAAGGGGCCCTTCACAGGAGCTTTGAAGGTACCTGTTGGCTCTGGTCACAAAATTTCTAGAATCATTGTTTGTTGTGGATATATTTTCCCAATCCTTATATGACTAGCCAGAAGCAGTGTTATCCCACCACACTTCCAAGGCTAAAGATTTACCAGCCTCTTTTTTAAAAAACTTTTAATGTTTATTGTTGAGAGAGGGTGGAGGGGCAGAGAGAGAGGAAGACACAGAATCCGAAGCAGGCTCCAGGCTCTGAGCTGTCAGCACAGAGCCCAAAATGGGGGTCAAACCCACAAACCGTGAGATCATGACCTGAGCCGAAGTCAGATGCTTAACTGATTGAGCCACCCAGGCACCCCTACCAGTACCTTTTATTTATTTATTTTTTATTATTATTATTTTAAGTTTATTTATTTATTTTGAGAGAGAGAGAGAGAGACTAGAAAGAGAGAGGGAATGTGCGCCACAAACAAGGCAGGGGCAGAGAGAAGGAGAGACAGAATCCCAAGCAGGCTCTACCCCATCAGCACAGGGCTCGAACTCATGAACTGTGAGATCATGACTTGAGCTGAGATCCAGAGTCAGATGCTTACCGGCTGCACCACCCAGGTAGCCCCACTACCAGTCTCTTTTAAAAGCACAGCACTTGTTGGGGGGAGAAGCACTGGGTGTATTATGGAAACCAATTTGAAAATAAACTATCAAAAAAATAAATAAATAAATAAAATAAATAAAAATAAAAGCACAGATGTTACCTTTAGCTTGGGTTTCTTAGGATAGAAACTGAATATAAGAACAAATCTTATTCAGTGAAGATCATCTCAGCTCTGGTTTGACTGTCTTCTCGTGGAACAGTGAGTTAGGATAGGCAAGTGTTTGTGAAATGTTGTTTTCTGAAGTCTTCTCTCTTTCTCGGATGAAGGAAGGACACATTTTGGGAAAAGCTTGTTGCATTGGCCAGCTTACCCCATTGGGGCCCGCGTCCAATAGCTCTGTGACTTGAAGCCGGTCCCTTTCTGCCTCCGGCTTACCTCTTACTTTCCTCTGTAAAGTGACAGCCTGGGATAAGATGACCTCCAACCCTCTTTCCTGTTCTCTTCTGTAACCATTTAACATTGCTAGAAAGAAATAGAAATGACAATGTAATAGTCAAATGACATGAAAATAATTAAAACGAAACTTGAATTTTGAGGTGAGCGAACCTAGGACATTGAGGAAAATTGGATGTTTGAGGCATCTCTGATTCTGAACACAATAATATAAGCGATAGTGCATAATCCCAGATTGCATCTTCCTGCTTTCATATTGGCTCCTCCCAGCGCACCATGAAAGAGCCCCAGTAGCACTCCCGTACCCCAGACCTCGCTTGCTTTTCTTCTGTCTCCCGTCCCATTTTTCTCAGAACCTCTGTTGAGTGGCATTGGTTGCTAACAGCTTAATAAGGTAGAGTAGTAACAGGTGTGTCATCCCTCTTGGATAAATCACTTAAATAATGTGCCTCCTAATGAGACTTCTTCTTCTTCTCTTGGCTGGCTGGTGGGACTGAGATCTTGAGGGGAACATGGTTTCCAGAGTCCCACCAATGTCTTATTGAGCACTGTTCCTATGTCTTTGAAGACATGTTCTTTCCTCCAAGTTATGCCCAGTCTAACGGGGAATGAAATGCTATCATGACATGAAAATTCTTCTTTCCTCTCATTCACAAGATTTTTAACAACTAAGAGGAAAGGAAAGACATGTCAAGCTACACGGTACAAGGCCACTGTGGGGCAGCACCACATCTTGCCAAAATTTGTGACCAACAGTCAGGCAAAATGCTGTGCTATGAATTTCCAATTCACTGGGGGTGCCGGGAGACTTTAGAAGTGACCATGTGCAGATAGTAATATCAAGCAATTTGAGAATATTTTTTATGTGGCAGAGTCTGCACAAAGTACATTCCACTTATGAACTCATGAACTCACAAAAAATCCCCTATTGCTATTGACTTTATTTTACAGAAGTTAGAACTGAAACAGAAAGGTAAAGCAAACAGCAAAACTGCGCAAGCCTTTCTTTCAAGCCCATGCCCATTAAATATGATGTTTTTCTAGCATTCACAAGGGAAAAGAGTAAAGCGAGGAAAGTACACCAAAAGTTGTAAAATTGTCCCAAGTCCACAACAATCCTCTCGATGTGAAAATATACGACTTCTAGAGACATCAGTAATTACGGGGGAGATAATCGGCAACCTTTTTCTGTCCAAAGCCAGATAGTAAGTATTTTATTTATTTATTTATTTTATGTTTTTTGAAATTTATTTTTGAGAGACAGAGAGGACAGTGCAAGCAGGGGAGGGTCAGAGAAAGAGGGAGACACAGAATCTGAAACAGGCTCCAGGTTCTGAGCTGGCAGCACAGAGCCTGACGCGGGGCTCGAACCCACAAATCGCAAGATCATGACCTGAGCCGAAGCTGGACGCTTAACCAACTGAACGACCCACGCACCCCGATAGTAAGTATTTTAGGCATTGGCGACCAGACGGCTCCTGTTACAACTAGTCCCCTCTATGGTTGCAACAGTCAAGCAGCCATAGCCAATCTGTAAACAAACGGGTGTGATGTGTTCTGATACAACTCTACTGTGGACACTAAAAATTGAACTTCATATAATCTTCATCTGTCACAAAGTAGTTTTTTCTTCAGGTTTTCTTTCAACCGCTTAAAAATGTAAAACCGGGGCACCTGAGTGGCTCAGTCAGTTGAGTGACTGACTTCAGCTTGGGTCATGATCTCGTGATTCGTGGGTCTGGGCCCCATAACAGGCTCTGTGCTGACAGCTTGCTCAGAGTCTGGAGTCTGCCTGGGATTCTGTGTCTCCTTCTCTCTCTGTCCCTACCCCGTGCATGCTTTGTCTCTTTCTGTCTCTCAATAATAAATACATGTAAAAAAAAATTTTTTTTAATGTAAAACCATTTTAGCTCATGGGCTGTACAAAAGCACGTGGAAGCCGGGATTGAGGCTCCCTCCCCCTCCTCAGCCATAGTTTGTAGAGAGGGAAGAAGAGATACCAACTTAATTCAAAGACGAGTGTTTCCTATAAGGTAGGTGCTGAAAGTACAGTGATCAGTTGATAAGAGTCTTCCATGGGTTGGTGGTGGAGCAAACAAGCAATTAGAAGGGTATGAAGTCCTTTAAGGATGGTGGAAGTTTTTCTAAACCAGACTGGGAAGAATAGGGAAGGGACACCAGGGAAGTCGTGCCACATGGGGACCTAATGGATGGGAAGAACTCATCAGGAAAAGGTAGGGTAAGAAAATATTCCAGGTAGAAGACCCATGGAGTCAGAAGAGTTAGATTTGAGAACCGATGCTACCATTAACTCATTATTGGCTATCAGGCAAGTCAGTGTAGACGTGGGCTTCCATTTGTGCCTCCTCGTGTGCCAAATGGGGATAAAGTCAATGCTTACCTCACCAGTTGTCAGTGAGAAAATGGAGGCCAGAGTGTGAAAGAATATTAGTTATAGTTCATTGTCAGTTTTCTCTGTGAATTGAATGAGTTGGTCTGAATAATCTGCAACACTCCTTCCAGTCCTGAAGTTCTATGAATTCCTGTTTTGTTTACTTATTTTCATTTTTTTGGTGTTTATTTATTTTTGAGAGAGAGACAGAGTGTAGGTGGAGGAGGGGTAGAGAGAGAGAGGGAAAAAGAATCTGAAGCAGGCTCCAAGCTTCGAGCTGACCATAAAGAGCCCGACATGGGGCTTGAACTCACGAACCATGAGATCATGACCTGAGCTGAAGTCAGACGCATCCAGGCGACCCCTGGATTTTTATTTTTAAATAAAGATAAATGTTATTATTGAGCAATTCTGGATACTGTCAATATTAATGTCAACGGTGACCTACCTTACCACAACTGGAACGCTCAAAGATGAAGAACTATCCTGTCCCTTGTAATCAAAGATGGCATCAGTGATTGTGACGGTGGCCCTCTCTGGGGTAAAAGGGCTGCACAATGGACAAACAACACCCCATGTGGGAAGACCGTCCTGAATTGGCAGCTATGACAGATTTATCAAGGTCTTAACTGGAGGCCGACCTAGATGGAGGTACTCAGTACTGCCCAGTCTTGCTCCTTTGGCCCCAGTAGCTCAGGTTCTCAGATCTGCTCCACCCTTTCCTTGTAAGAGAGGAGCTGTAGACTTGCAGTTAATCCCCTTAAGGGAGTGGCAGTATTTCTCTTCTTGCTTAAGATAACAAGTGGGAGTAGATTTCCCAACAATCTCAGGATAAACCTGCAGGATACTGGCTTTATTCCTGTAAACCAATTTAGTTTCACAAAAATACCTGCAAGTGAGGAAAATCTCAAACTTCAAAATTCCTCCAGGATTTGCAGAAGTCCGTGACAGGATTGTGACAGGGAAGAAAAACTTCTGGGATGAAAATATACCACTGACACTGCAGGGGAGGAAAACGTTTCCCTCTTCCCTTCTGGGTGTTTTGGCTGGTCTAATAATTGACATAAGACAGAGGAACAGGAGAAAAACAAGTTTAATTTCATATGTCTGGGAGCACATGGAAATATAATACTCAAAAAAGTGACACACAGAGGCAGCTTTTACGTCTTTTAGATAAAGAAATAATAATTGAGAAGATGAATTTTGGGTTGGGGTAGTAAATTAGTGACAAAGATACAAAGTTTGTTTATACAGCCTTCTTGGCCCAGAATTCCTTATCTCTGGTGATAAGAACCTCTTTCTCCCGATAAAAAGAGGGTAACTTTCCATGGAGAGATTTATCTCCTGCTTTCAGGAGAAAAAGGAGAGTCAGTACATTCCTCCTGAACCAGCTTTTTCTTATAACTCAAAATAATCAATACGCCAAAAAGGCGTATTTGGGGCAGGCTGCCTTGAATCCCATCACCACCATTGCCAACAACACCAGATCCCAAATCACTACCTAATGAAGCCTCTGCCTGAAGACGAAGCTGAATTCTTTATGGTATATGTCCTGGTCATCCACAAAGGCTTGAATGTATTTGAAAGGCTCTTCGAGACTCTTTGGACACCTCAAAATTTCTATGTTCGTGCAGATGAGAAAGTCATCTTGCTTTCAAACACTCACTGGGAAGGCTATTGAGTTCTGCTAACAGTGGCTATTCTTGCGTGTTTCTTTTTAAAAACTATTTAAATTAGGGGCCTCCGGGTGGCTCAGTCATTTAAGTGTCCAACTTCGCTCAGGCCATGATCTCACCATCCATGAGTTCGAGCCCTGCGTTGGGCTGTGTGCTGACAGCTCGGAGGTCCGGAGCCTGCTTCAGATTCTGTGTCTCCTTCTCCCCCCCCCCCCCCCCTGCCCCGCAACCTACCTTGCTCATACTCTGTGTCTCTCTGTCAAAAATAAATAAACACTAAAAATTTTTTTTCAAAAAACTATTTGAATTAAACAGAAAAGGAGCTGCATTGTTGTTTTTCTTTGCAATTCAGTGGAGGTGAACTTTTCAATGTAGATTCACCATTTTTCTCTGTCTTTGTGAGTTACCAGTTTTCTCCATGGTGGGTGTAGAATTTAAATGTTCTCTTGTTAATTATGGAGAAGAGTAGGTTAGGTGGGTCAGTAGAAGAAATGATAAGGGTATTTAGAGGAAAGAATGGAGCCCCTTAATGAGCAGGGAAGGCCTGAAGTAATTTGAATGGGCGTGACCTGTGAAGGGGTCTGGTGAAGCAGTTAGGTCACCACCAAGGAATGGAAAATCAATTTGGCTGACATCATTTGGCTTGACTGGCTCTTTCAAAATGAGGGGACTCAATCCTTAACCCTCAGAATAGCTACTTCTCCCTCTCTTCCATTTTCATATGCTAGAAGGGTCTGAAATACTCGAATGTATCAAATACAGGTATCTGATGATTTTATTCTTTTGTGGGTGAAAGACGTAGACTCTCATAAAGCATTTTATTTACCTCTTCAACGAAAGTCCTATGGAATGGGGTGTGAAGAAGTGAATGAGGAAGACGAATGCTAATAAGGAAGTTGAATTGTAGATGAGTGTCTAACACACGCAGCACAGTGTAGGATGAGGGAAAAGATAACCAGCCAAAGCAGTTACAATTTTTCTCTTCTAATTAGAAAAATATCCGTGACTATAAACATGGAAAACAGGAACAAGTATATAAAACAATAATTTCTCATTATCCTTACACTTGAAAGAAATTTCTATTAAAACAGTTGGGCTCCTTGGGGCACCTGGGTGTCTCAGTCGATTCCGCCTCCACCTTTGGCTCACGTCTTGATCTCGAGGTTTGTGGGTTCTAGCCACATGTAGGGCTTTGCACTGACAGCTCGAAACCTAAAGCCTGCTTCTGATTCTGTGTCTCCCTCACTCTCCGCCCTTCCCCCTCTCTCTACCCCTCCCCCTCCTCAAAAATAAATAAACATTAAAAAAAAAAACCAGTTGGACTCCTTTTAGTGTTTTCAGGAAAAAGTTTTTTTTTTTTTTAAGAATTGCTGGGGTGCCGAGGTGGTTCAGTAGGTTAAGTGTCTGACCCTTGATTTTTGGCTCAGGTCATGATATCACAGTTTGGGCCAGAGCCCTGAGTCAGGGCTGTGCTAGGAGCACAGAGCCTGCTTGGGATTCTCACTCTCCCTCTCTCTCTGCCCATTTCCCTCTCTGCTCAAAATAAATAAATAAACTTAAAAAAAAAGAATTGATGATTTGCCTTTCCTTTAGCTTCTGTTGACTCTACTACAATTTTGGTTTTGAAAACCCATTGGATTTTAGAAGTTGCTTCTAACCATTTATGGGAAAAGAGGAACTGGGGTAAATGCATAATAGCACCTAGCTTGTTCCCTGGAATGTGAATCATAATTCATTCCTGGAAGAGTATGTTAAGCGCATACAGGCCCTCCTGTTTGCCTGGCCTGAGGCTCAGAGTGAAGAAGTAACTTGTTCAAGGTATATCATCGCATTATGGATGGTAGAATCCGCCCTAACCCAGGGTATTTCCTCCCTGTGATTCCTTTTTCTTAGTGGGCAGATCGGTGTGAGGAGCACAGATCTAAATCCATTAGAACTCCCTCGGGATCTGGGACTATCAGACTTCCCACTGGAACTAAATTTAAGGCTGAATCTTAAGCACAAACGATCTGTGAAGAGAATCCAAAAATCTCTTCTTTGGCAAAAACAAACCTTGAGCGGAAGAAATGGAGGGTAGTCTCTGGAAAATACCAGAGAATAATCCTCGTGCATCCTACATTAGAGCGCCCAAGTGGGAGATCCAGTTGTATCAAGAACAACTATTTCCTTAGGCAACTTCTTATAACCTGTCTCGGGCTGGAAGCCTTAGATTTGAAGCCCTTAGGGATTCTGTAGGAAAGGGAAAAACTGGTAGTAACTTGATTACAGTAACTTGAAACATCAAGGCTCCAGCCACGGTTCCTTCCTGGGTTCCCAGGCCAGCCCTTTGAGGATGAGGCTAAAGGCAAACAGAACTTTGTGTTTCCATGTTCCAGCTTTTATTATTCTACTTCTAAACACTCAGGGTAATACGGTTAGTCTGCTTTTACCCTATGAGAAGAGGTATTTGCCATAGGGTGTTTCTGGGCAACTTTATACTCCGAGAATAAGAGAGAGAGGGAGAGAGAGATTAATTGGAGGAAAATTACCAGAGAGAGGAGATTGGAGGAAGAGGCACAATGTACTACTTCTGTTTATATATATATTTTAAATTTCTTTTTTAATTTTTGGGAGAGAGCATGAGCAGAATTGGGGTGTAAGGGGAACAGAATGTCTGAATCCGCTCTGCCCTGACAGTAGCAAGCCTGGCAAAGGGCATAAACTCACAAACTGCGAGATCATGACTTGAGCTGATGTCATAAACTCAACCAACTGAGCCTCCCTGGTGCCCCACGTCACCTCTATTTGGTCCTGAGAGCAGTGTACAATATTGTTTGCTTGTATTCGTGTGGGCTGCCTTTACGTTGTATATTTCCAGAAGCTAGCACAGTGCCTGGCATAAAGAAAGTACACAAAAAATGCTGAACAAGTGAACGAGTCATTTGATAGCAGTACATAAGATTTCCATTCTTCAAGGTTTTTCAAAGAATAGCTCAAGTTAGCATCTTGTTTCATGATGTGATGTTCTTACTGGGGACTGTGACTTTTCATTCATCTTGTTAAATCATTAGTATCCATATATGTTTAATTACAACTTTAAGGTTTTTATTAAAGGACAATGTTCATTTCTAATTTAATGGTTTACAGTATGTTCCTCCGTTCCTTCAGGCAAGGGGAAAATGTTTCCAGAATTTAATAAAATACTTGGCACTGCCTGGTGGTTAAAATGTACTTTATTTAATTAGTCCCCACAACATTCCTGGTAGGTATGAACTTCAGCTGAGAATAAGGATCACTGAAATGAAGCACTGGAAAAAGCTAGAAAAAAAAGGTAGTTTTGCAAGTGATTTTTGCGAAAATCCGTCTCCCAGAACTACAGACAGATCTACTCAGTAAATTCAGGTTTTGCCAAACGCAGAGTTACTTTTCTGTTTTTCGTACTTTTTCAATCTGGGTCCGTAGCGAGCACATTACGAAGGCACCTCCTGAGGCTGTGTCTTTCTCCAGTGTTGGCTTTACTCAATCCTAATGCGAGGTTAACACACTTGTAAAGCAGGTTCAGGATTCCGAACTCTAGGACGTTTCACTGCGCGTGTCACTTGGCTTGCTCCACAGCACTCAAAACAAAGCACAGTACAAACTCATGCAACACACAAGATACAATAAGGAGTAAGAAATCAATGAGCCAAACGCAAAGTCAATCCGCAGGCGTGCAGTTGGGTTGGTGCCGAGGTCCAGTCTGGATCAGCTCCCAGTGGGTACCACAGTGAAGGATCTCTGTCACGTTCAGAGATCAACGAGGCACAGCCTTTGGTGTCCGTTGCCTTTCAAATGTGGTCAGACGTGTAAGAGCCAACGTGTGGAGAATTTGACAATTTGTTGCAAGAGTCCTTCCTTTTCAAGAGTTCAATCAGTCTTGGGCCTTTGCAGGCCTCTTCTGATTCTATTGGTTATCAGCTCCCGGTCCTTCCAGGTTGATATGGTCTTACGAATGAATGGTCCTTAGTCCTGTCAGTCTGCTGGGTTGGGTGGTATCTGGTCTTAGCTGCAACACCTTTGCCTGCTTTCCTGATTACGTCACTACTTGACGTGAGTGACTCCATCTTGTTCTCTACAGGGCCTTTGACGTCCTGTAAAGAAGGCTTTTGCTTTTATTTTTGTTTTTCGAGAGAGAGCATGCACAGAGTGGGGGTGAAGGGCAAAGAAAGAGGGAGAGAATCTTAAGCAGGTTCCACGCTCAGAGCAGAGCCCGATGCAGGGCTCAACCCCACGACCCTGGAATTATGACCTAAGCAGAAATCAAAAGTCAGATGATCAACCAACTGAGCCACTCAGACACCCCAAGAAGGTTTTTCCCATCCAGTGGTGTATTGGCCAGAGAGGAAATAGGCATTAAAGCGTTTCTTGTAGACTGTGGGCTTTGGGAATTAAACTTGGGGACATTGTAATTCCAGTGCCTGGGGGTCCCACAGATTAGGGGATCACTTCTTTGCACTCTTTCTGAGCAAACAGCCTATTGTAATTGGAAGAAGGGAGCTATGTTCTTTCGGCATGTTATTCTCAGTGATTAGAAGCTCAGGGTCTCCCTGTGGTAGGAGCTCTTGCTGCACCAGAGACCTGATGTTCCTGTAACTTCAAAATCAAATTGAGCACTTTTTGAGGAATAGAGTGGAACAAGGAAAGCCTAGAAATCTAGAAAGGCACCAGGAGCGGACCCTTATTCCACTTTCTCTCCTGACACCCGACCTCTAAACTCCAGCGAGAACTCAAACCTGAGGATTTTCTGAACTGGGGGAGGTCAGACCATTCAAACATCTGAAGTCTATAGACTCAAACTCCTCTTCTAGCCCTTGGCATTGAAGTAAGGGTTGCCTAATACTTGTTCCTATGCAAATGAGCTGGAAAGTGCTTTGGGCTCACAGACTCTACTTAACACTATTGAAGTTTTTTAGCACTTTTCCTCAGCTCTGTTTTGTCCCAATGATATTTAATTGAGTGCTTGAAAAGAACCAGCTTTTCCATGCCTTTCCACACTATCTTATGTCCAGTTATTCTGTGTTAAACTACCACAACCTTCCTCATTTCCTCTCTGCACCCTGCTTTTCCAAGCCTTTCCCTCAAGATCTGTGCCTCTGGCCAGCCCTGAGCTGGATGCTGTCTTCCTTCTAGAATCTTCCCAGCTCCACCAAGAGATCGATGTTCCTTAGATTTGGGAAATGAAAAGCCAGGACTCCGGGTGTGAGTGACCTGGTGAGGAAGGAAGCAGCCGTTGGGAGTTAGAATAACTGCAAGGGTGTTTTCGAAAATTTACCCACAAGGAAGTCGTGAGACATGAGACCAAATGTCTTACTCAGGGGCTCCAAGCTGTCCACACTGGCGTGGGTCCAACTGGAGACTTTCTGACACGAAAACCAGGGCTCTTCTTGTCTATTTTAAGCCCTGTTGCTTCAGGCGATTTCCTGTGGTTATAAAAAGGCACTGATGAGGATGAAACAGGGTACTGAATGTAATGATAGTAAATACATAAATAAATAGAGGAAGACAGAAGAGGAAGGGAGGAAAGCCAAGGCAGGGAAAGAGCTGGAAGAGCGAAAAAGGACAAAATGTCAAGTGCATGTAAAACCAACTTAATCCAAGATGCCTGTTTCCTGCGACCTCACCCAGGCTTTCGTAGATTCCGAGCAAGTTTCCATGTGACTTCCCTGCTTTTTCTAACTTGGGCGCAGAGGGTGATGTCACGATGATACTACACAGAAAGCGCTTTGGGCAACATGTGACCCCAAGAATAAGAAAAGTGAAGATCACGAGCAGCTTATCCACCTCTGTAGAGATGACACCCTTCTGCTCCCTTTCTACCGAAAGTTGTTGATAATAAACTCTAAGCTCAGTTTTCTTTGTGGAACAAAAATTCACTGATGTCCAGGGGTGAGAATTTATAGTGTCTACAATACTAATAAGCAAGCATAAGTCGAACTGTGGGACATAAATATACACCCTGCAATTTATTGAGTGACCAAGCCACAAGTTGGTACTGGTTCCCAGTTTTTTCAGAACTCCATCCTACCCAATCGCTGCCTCCAACTTAGAATTGGGGATATGAGCGTCGATCTAATGCTCAAGCTGGGAAGAAGATCACCTGTTTTTGTTTGTTTGTTTGTTTGTTTTGTTTTGGTCACCCATTACCGTTCCCTTCTATTATTTTGCACATATGCAAATGCATAGAGCTCAGGATTGAAGAGAATGAGAGTGGCACATTGCACAGGGTCTCAGGAAAACCAGGAGGATCAGAACCAGCATTTCCCACGTTTCCTACATAAGCACCAAAAGGTGAGTATCAGATAGACTGCGTTGATGAAAAAAAAGAAAACAAAAGACCGATTGGTACTAGTTCTTTGTTTCTTTTTTTAATGTTTATTATGCATTTCAAAAGAGAGAGAAAGAGAGAGAGAGAGAGAGAGAGAATGAGCAGGGAAGGGGCAGAGAGTAAGAAAGAGTGAATCCTAAGCAGGCTCTGTGCGGTCAGCACAGAGTCCAACACGGGGCTCAAACTCACGAACTATGAGATTGTGACCTGAGCCGAAATCAAGAGGTGGATGCCTAACTAACTGAGCCACCTGGGAGCCCTGGAACTAGTCTTTAAAACTGTTAAGCATTGATGAAGATTCTATTTTAAATAACTGTGAATGTTTCTCTGGCATCAGAGAACCTTTGTAGCAGTTTAGGCGAGGTGCAGTTAAGGATTCAGCTATAGCAAAGCACTAAATTATAAACGTTCTTTGCTCTGCAACTATAAATTCAGGGAGCTGTAGATTCAGAGAAAAGCCAGCAAACTGTTAGAAAAGCATTTCCGTACAAATAAAAACCACAGTGAGATACCACCTCACACCTGTCAGAATGGCTGACATTAACAACTCTGGCAACAACAGATGTCGGCGAGGATGCAGAGAAAGGATTTTTTTGCCCTGCTGGTGGGAATGCAACGTGGTGGAAAACTTTATGGAGGTTCCTCAAAAAATTAAAAATAGAACTACCTTATGACCCAACAACTGCACTACTAAGTATTTATTCAAGGGATACAGGTGTGCTGATTCAAAGGGGCACATGCACCCCAATGTTTATAGCAGCGCTATTGACAATAGCCAAAGTATGGAAAGAGTCCAAGTGTCCATTGCTGGATGAATGGAGAAAGAAGATGTGGTATGTATACGCAATGGAGGATTACTCAGCAATCAAAAAGAACAAAATCTTGCTATTTGCAATGACGTGGTTGGAACTTGAAGGTATTATACTAAGTGAAATTAGTCAGAGAAAGACAAATGTCATATGACTTTACTCATATGAGGACTTTAAGATATAAAACATGAACATAAGGAAAGGGAAGCAAAAATAATATAAAACAGGGAGGGGAACAAAACATAAGAGATTCTTAAATATGGAGAATAAACAGAGGATTACTGGAGGGACTGTGGGGGGCGGGGCTGGGCTAAATGGGTGAGGGGCAATCAGGAATCTACTCCTGAAATCATTGTTGCACTATATGCTAACTAACTTGGATGTAAATTAAACAATTAATTAACTAATTAATTAAAAAACATTTTTTTCAAACAAGTTTTCAGTGAATAAAACTCAAAAAGACACATCCAAGGAAACACAAGCCAAAAAAATATTTGAAGAACAGAAAGAAAAAGAAAGAAAGAAAGAAAGAAATGCACTTCTGGGGGTGCCTGGGTGGCAAGAGATCGTTATGTAAATAGGGATTTGGGTTGATCCAATTCTATTCTGTGTCCTACAGACAAGACAGTATGTATCTGAATCACGCTTTAGAACTGTAGTCGGAAAACAAGAATTGACTCACCTAGTTCTGGAGAATTTCCATAAGAATGGTCTTATTATCATTTCCTGCTCCTGAGGCTTTCAAAATAAAGTTGGTAATCACCTCATTAATGCGTTAGCTTTCAACTGGGGGTGGGAAAAACAACACACCCTAACTCCAGTCTTGTGTTCTAAGGTGATGATTGTGAAGACAACGCCCAGTGAGGACCCAGTGGCACCGGGGAAATGTTAGGCGACAATGCTAAATGCAAGACACAGAATTCACACTGGCATTGCACCAGAGTTTTCAGTAAAAGTCAGAGTGTCTGTCTATGGGCAAGAGGTAAATAGACTGCAGATATGAAAACACTGTGTTTACAAAGCAGTCCGAAATATTATGTTGCCTTTAAAAAAAGTTTTTTAATATTTATTTATTTTTAGGAGACAGAGATGCGATCAGGAAAGGTGCAGAGAGAGAGAGAGGGAGATACAGAATCCAAAGCAGGCTCCAGGCTCTGAGCTGTCAGCACAGAGCCTAACGCAGGGCTCGAACCCACCAGCCATGAGATCATGACCTGAGCCGATGTCGACGCTTAACTGACTGAGCCACCCAGGTGCCCCTATTGTGTTGTCTTTATAACTAAGGTGCATTGAGAAAACAGATGTGTTGAAAGTGCCCACGTCTACATACACAAATAAAGATGAGAAATTCTTAATACTTGGAATCTCACAGTACTGTGATCAGGGAAACAGGGAAATGAAAACTAGAGCTCTCGTGATCAATAAACATTTGAATGTCTAGGATGTGCAGACAGGTGCAGCTAGAAACAGAGGAGAGATGTGAGCGCTGAGCCAGCACACCACTTCCACGAGGGGGCACGGTGTGCGTTCACACCCATATGCGGCGAACTACCAAATAAAGGAAAAGTGACCCACGTTGACTTCGACAGCTCGTCCTACTGGGATAGGCCCACAGAGAAAAGAATAAAGGAAGTGTCAAAGGGTGGCAAAGGAGCCGCGGTGATTGTGTCATTTTCTTGACTCACGAAGGGGGAGGGACTTCTGTTCACTTATCTCTCTTTAGCCCTATTTGCTGCTGGGCATGGCCATAACCTCTTTATATGTGTACATTATCTCATGACTAATCTGTGAAGGGGGTGAAATTCATTTTTTACACAGGGACACTCCTTTGGAAGCGCTCGTCCACTTGTTAAAGTCTCTCTCCTTGAGTTCCGGAACAACCCAGACCAAGACAACTTTTCCTACCTCACGAGAAATCAAGCTGCTCTGAGGGGACCCAACGTGGGCTGGCATAAAATTGACTTGACATTTCACTAACTTCACTTTTAGCCTTTACACAATTTTTGGGTCACCACAACTGTTCAGTTTTGCGGTATTTTCTTTTTTTAATTAACCTTTACTCACCAAGTGCCCCGGTCACGTTGTGTAGTGAGTTAGGTGGTGATGTAAGTTTGCTAATGTGCCTTTTAAAGGACCTCACCTAGCAGCAGAGAAAATTAAGCCCTGGAAAGAATTTGGCTCAGCACCCGGTCATATGCCTTGCTAAAACAGCACCCCCCGCCAATACAGGGAGGAGGGGGTGTGTGTGGAAAAAGACAGGGTTAAGCAATTAATTTTTAAGCACTAAATATTTATTGACAGAATATCTCTCCAGGCAGTGTTCACATGCTTAGAACTGAAGTTCTTAACTTGGCAGTGCTGTTTAAGCAAACAAAGTCAGTCAGTTGAACGCAATGATTAACAGGAAGTTGGGGAGCTACACAGTTGCCAACCTTTGGCCGGGAGAAGAAGCGAGGGCAGAGACCTTAGCGAGATGGCTTGCAGGACGGTGACCTCACCCTTCGGTGATCTTAATGCGGGGCGAGGTGGACACCTCAGAATCAGAATCTTCCCGGAGCAGCTGGTTTTTGTGTGGTAACAGGTTGTGGGTTCACTGGAGACGGAGCAAAGCAGATCTCCCCAGGAGCCACTTCAGAAATGTGTCACGAAGGTTGAAATGAAACACAGCTGTGAAGGAGCAGGAACGGAAGAAAGACAAAGGACAAAACCGTAACTGGAGGGTCACAGAGCAGTCGATCAGAGTTGCGAGTACCGAGGGGATGATTTATGGATTCTGGAGGTCGCGTAAGTCAAATATATCTACGCTCTGATCGGATCTCAAGAGGCATTTACTCACTTTCTGGCTTTGAATGATGGTCTCTTGGAAACACTGTCTTTTTAGTGTGTCTCTTATCATTGCCCTGATTTTCGTATTTGTTTTCAATAGTGTGTTAAGGGAGGATAAGCGTTTTCTGAGGGCATCTCTGTCCAATGCTTCGCTGTTAGCCGAAGTCTGTCATCAGATTCTTAAGGGGAAGGTTTTCTACCCACCAGAGAATGCCCTGAAAACTGTCGTCGGTGGGTCTACCTGTCATGACTACGTGGCTCAAAGTCACTATATAACGGAAACACTCTCGGAGGAGGAAGCAGGATTCCCTTTGGCGTACACAATGACCATCCACAAAGACTTTGGCACTTTTGAGAGACTCTTCAGGGCAATTTACATGCCCCAGAATGTCTACTGTGTTCACGTGGATGACAAGGCGACAGATACATTTAAAAACGCAGTGAAGCAATTACTAAGCTGCTTCCCAAATGCTTTTCTGGCTTCAAAGATGGAGCCGGTGGTCTACGGTGGGATTTCCAGGCTCCAGGCTGACCTGAACTGCCTGAAAGACCTTGTGGCCTCCAAGGTCCCATGGAGGTACGTCATCAACACGTGTGGGCAAGACTTCCCCCTGAAAACCAACCAGGAGATTATTCAGCATCTGAAAGGATTTAAAGGGAAAAACATTACCCCAGGGGTGCTGCCTCCAGACCACGCTATTGGACGGACTAAATACGTCCACCAAGAACTATTAAACCAAAAAAACTCCTATGTGGCCAAAACAGCAAAATTAAAACCACCACCTCCTCACAACATGACCATTTACTTCGGCACTGCCTACGTGGCCCTCACAAGGGAATTCGCCAACTTCGTTCTCCAAGACCAGCATGCACTTGACTTGCTTTCCTGGTCCCAGGACACCTATAGCCCCGATGAACATTTCTGGGTGACGCTCAATAGGATTCCAGGTACGTGCATCTCTTAGCTTTTGTTCTTATGAGTAAACATTGCGTGATCAATCCTGAATAAACTGCTTTAAAAAATAGTAAAAAAAAAAAAAAAGGTTAATATGTCGAAGATCGTTACCATTTTAAATGTTAATTAAAAAATCTTGATGGAGTTCTGCTCATGATATGACTCATCTCCACTCCACAGATGAGGAAACTGAGGCAGATTGATTGGCAGGGCAGAGGTAGAGCTCAACCATCTGACTTGATTTGGCCGATATGCCACGCTGCCCTCCTGGGTTCACGGACCCACTTCAAGTATGTGCTGTAGTCTTGAGACAGGGCAAAGGATTGAGGGAAAACCGGCTGTGCATAAGAAAGGATTCAACCCAATTCTCCTTTAAGTGTGAAATTCTTTACAATCAGGAGTATGTCTAGTAAAGTAAATTTGAATGGCAGTTCAAACATTTTAATAATACTTTTGCTCCTCTTGAAGCTCCAAGTGCTACATTCCCGTCCTTCAAAATGGGAGCAGGGTACGACTTAAAAATTTTTTATTTGCAAATTCTTTCCTGGAATCAAATCAGAAGTTTAGAGCACCTTAAAGTAATGTGGTTGGTTGCATGATGTGCTCAAGCTACCCAGCTGGCAAGCCATCCTTCCAATTATATACACCAGGTCTTGTAAGCCTGGTATTCTTTTTCTTTCTTTTTTAATAGAGATAGAGTGTGAGCAGGAGAGGGGCAGAGAAAGAAGGAGACACAGAATGTGAAGCAGGTGACAGGCTCTGAGCTGTCAGCACAGAGCCCGACGTGGGGCTCGAACTCATGAACAGTGAGATCATGACCTGAGTTGAAGTCAGATGCTTAAACAACTGAGCCACCCAGGCGCCCCAACCTGGTATTCATTAAACTTGATTTCAATTAGATCTCAGTGGTTACTAAATTAACTGCACCTTCCCTTTGGTCCACGTTCTAAATGATTTGAATGATCTCAAGTTGTTTACAGTGAACCGATTCAGTCTGGCTAGTTCAATTCAGAATAGGAATTCAGATTCACAGTTCAAGGGAAAAGTAACTGGAATCAGTATGATGATCAGATTCATGGCTTCTTAAGCTTATTGGTTCAACCCTGGATGCCTACTACATTCACATGGAGCTTTTCTGATTATATTAAGGCCAAGTACCATTTCCCAAAGGGCCTGACTCCCTGGGTGGACCTTGACTTAGGTGTTTATTCATTCAGTGTCCAGGTAATTCTCAGAAACAGCCAGGGCTACAGATGCTTGTTTTAGGTGTTTAGATGTTTAGATTTGTTTTAGATGTTGTTATACAAAACTTCATAGACTTAGAATGCTTTTTTTCCTTCCAAACCACTTGAAAACAACCTCTTCATTTATTTTTAAGATTTGTTTTTAATTGAGATACAATTGCTATATAACACATTAGTTTCAGGTGTAGAGCATGACTTGCTATTTACAGATATGCAAAATGGTCACTACTATAAATTATATTTTTCTTGTAATGAGAACTTGTTTGTATGTGTGATGAGAACTCTTTTTTTTGTTGTTAAATTTTTTTTTAATGTTTATTTATTTGTGAGAGAGAGAGAGAGAGAGACATGGCATGAGCAGGGGACGGTCAGAGAGAGAGAGACACACAGAATCTGAAGCAGGCTCCAGGCTCTGAGCTAGCTGTCAGCACAGAGCCTGACGTGGGGCTCAAACCCACATCTGTGAGATCATGACCTGAGCTGAAGCCGGACGCTCAACCGACTGAGCCACCCAGGCACCCCTGATGAGAACTCTTAAGAACAACTTTCTGAATATCAGTTTTCAAATATATTGTTGGAGAGGAAAAATTTACCTCTTCTCTTCAAAGTTCTTCTGGCTGGTCTAAGAATTCATTTAACATGAGGGGAATTAACGGGAGGGGGTAAAAAACCCAAAATTTAATTATGTGCGTGCAGAGACCCAATAATGAAAGTGAGACCCAGAGAAATGACGAGGACATCCAGCTTTTATACATTTTAGATGAAGAGATATAAATCTGTGAGACTTTGAAAGGACAAAGAAAACTTACTTTTGGGAGCTTCAATTAGTAAGAAATTATAAACAGGATTTGGTCTGGGGTGGTAAATTAATCAAAGTACCAAGGTTTGTTTATATATTCTCTCTCTGAATTTCCTACCTCTGTTGATAAGGATGTCTCTTCGTCTCCTGATACAGGGAGAGTAGCTTTCATACGGGAGATTTATTTCCTGTTTTCTGGAGACAATAGGGAGAGGGGAGGGTCAGGATGTTGTTTTTTGCACTGGCTCTTTCTTAAGTGACTTTTATTCAAAATAACCAAAATGCCGCGATGGCATATTTTGAAGTGGGCTGTCCTTGGTTCTCACAGTACAATACACTATTATTAACTCCAGTGACCATGCTGTATGCCCCCAGGACTTACATAGATTAAAACTGGAAGTTTGTAACTTTCGACCCCATTACCCATTTTGCTTACCCCACCCCCCACCTCCCATCTCTGGAAACTATCGATTTGATCTCTGTGTCTATAACTGTTTTGTTGGTGGTGGTGGTGGTGTTTTTCCCAGATTCTACATATAAGCAAGATTATAAAGTACTTGGCTTTCTTTGTCTGACTTATTTCATTTAGCATAATGTCTTCAAGGTCCATCCATGTTGTCACGGATGGCAAGATTTCATTCTTTTTTTTTTTTTTTTACGGCTGAGTAACATTTATATGTATATAACACATCTTATTTATCCATGCACCCACTTATGAACACTTAGGTTGTTTCCATGTCTTAGCTATTGTAAATAATGCTGCAGTGAACATAGGGAGCCATATCTTTTTCATTAGTGTTTTTGTTTTTTTCAGATAAATATCCAGAAGTGGATTGCTGGATCGTAGGATAGTTCTATTTTTAATTTTTGGAGGAACCTCCATGTGGTTTTTCATAGTGGCTGCACCCACTTACATTCCTACCAACAGTTTGAGAGGGTTCCTTTTTCTCCACACCCCTCACCAAGACTTGATATTTCTTGTCCTTTGATAATAGCCGTTCTAATAGAGTGAGGTGATATCTCATAGACTGCTTTTTTAAATGTGGTTTCCCAAAAGCTGGAAGGGGTGATGTTACAGTGATAAAACAAAGCAGGACTCAAGAAGGTGAGGTGGGAGGTCATGACCGTATAGCTGTTTATGGGGATTTACGGTGCCCAGAAGGAAGGAGGTGAAAGCCCCGCTTCTCTCTTACACGTTGCTAGGATCAAGTGCGCTATAGAGACTGGTCAAGTGTGATCACCGTGCTTCAAGGGAGACGTTGACAAAGCAGCTTCCAAAGATAGCGGCCAGAAAGGATAAAAGGCCAAACCCCTTTTTTTTCTCTACAAAGGACCAACACAAACAAAAAGGATTTTTGATCTGAAAAAGATTTGAAGCAGAGTCGCTAACTTCACATAATGAAAAGATTTGCGCATTTGGAAGAAGAATCCAGGGGTGCTGGCGGGAGATATAAAAGCCCACAATCTGGGATCAAATGGGTAGTTTCCCTCAGTGGTGCACGAGCCCAAGGGACACGTAGAAACAGAGAAGGAGAAATGATGTAAAGGCGGCTCATTTATCAATCATTAGATAAGGTGGCCTTGTCTTTTCCACTCTGAGGGTCTGTGGTTCTAAAGGATGATTCTAATCGGACACGCCGCCTTCTCCACCTGATTTATCTGTTGGAAATGGATTTTTACGCCTCTGGCTAGCAGTTACAGATCAGTGAAGCAATGGAAAACAAATATACTGCTCCATGCTTTTCAAAAACTTAGAAGAGAGAGCCCTTGAAGTAGTTTCTGTCTTCTATGTGTGTAGGATCCTTTCTGGAAGCCGGTGTCCCCTCCCTGGTACAGCCAGCTCATGCGGCCAGAGTATATAGAGCTTGGTCATGAGGAGGGAAGGGAACTGAAACTACTTAACTACTTAACTACTGCTCCCGCCGTGTGCAAATCTGAGTCCGTTCCGGTTTGAGGGCACTGCTAGTTGACATAGGAACTGGCTGGTTGGTTGTTTAGAACACTTCAAGATTGTTGTAGTTGACTGTAGTGATCGGGGTCTTATCAGGATTCTCAAAGAAGTAATAGGTCAGGGAAAAACAAAACCTCACAGACAAAATGACCTCATGGGGAGCTAGAGCAGCACCACCCAATAGAAATATACTGTGAGCCATAAATGTAATCTTATTTTATTTTTAGTGCTTATTTATTTTTGAAAGAGAGAGAAGAGAGAGACTGAGAATGAGCAGGGGAGGGGCAGAGAGTGAGGGAGCCATAGAATCCGAAGCAGGCTCCAGGCTCTGAGCTGTCAGCACAGAGCCCAACATGGGGCTTGAACCCATGGACCATAAGATCATGACCTGAGCCAAAGTTAGAAGCCTAACCAACTGAGCCAGCCAGATGCCCCCATGAATGTAATTTTAGATGTTCTAGTAGCCACATTAGAAAGTGAGAAAAACAAGCAGGGACATTAATTTAAGTAATATATTCTCCTTAACCCCGTAGACTTCAGATATCATTTGCACATGGGCTGGCAGCTACAGTTCTGGGTGCACATGTCCCAGGAGCCCTCCCTGCTCTGGGTGACATGGTCAGGTGATAGCAATGCCATCCTAGCAGCATCGAGAAGTCAGCCATGCTTGTGTCTCAGCGTCTTCATCCCTGCTTCCTTTCTTCTTTTCCCTCATCTGAAATTCTTACCCCTGCTTCAGAGCTTCCGTGCGTCCATAGTGCCTTCCCCCATGGCTTACACTTTCTGCATCTTCCCACTCTGCTAACAGATTCTGTGCCATTCTGTTGATACCGATATCTGACCGCAGCCCCTTCAGATATACCCAGAGTCTTGCTTTGGGTCGCGTAGGAACAGCATGGGGGGTATTTCTGTTCTCATTTCCCATCATTTCATAGGGTGCTACTGCCTTCTCTGTAGGTGACTGGCCTTCATTTGGGTCTCAAGTTGTTCCAGTCGGGGTGTGACCAGGGTGCAAGGGTCATGTGACTTAAAGCACAAAATGAAACGTGACCTCCTGTACATATGAGAAGTGGCAGGTGCTCTTCAGATTCTGTGTCTCCCTTTCTCTCCACCGCTCCCCTGCTCATGCTCTGTCTCTCTCTCAAAAATAAATAAAAACATTAAAAAAAAAATGGCAGCTCCTCCGGAAAGCCTCAGAAGATAAGAACTTGTGCATAGTCTGCAAAGGAGAAGGTGTTCACCAGGACAAAAGGGTCATAGAAACGGGGCTTGCACATGGTCTTAAAGTGATTGTTCCCCCACCCGCCACCCCCAATGAATAGAAACCTAAAAATATAAAGAAGTTGCCTCATCAACTTTACTAGCTGTTATGAAATTGGGATTGGGACTTCCGGCCCTTCTGCTTCCTCCCTCTGCCTCCATCTTTCCCTCCTCTCCTCCCCCTCCTTTTTCTTTAATCCAGTCTGCAACAAGATGGCCACCTCTTAATCTGACTTATCTGGGCATGATTTCCAATTAGGGAAAAGATCCATTTGTAGGCCCCCATTTGTAGATCCATCTGGAGACACCTCCGTTTTCCTTCTGAGTTACTCATCTTGCGCTCACCTGGACTGCACGGTTTTGCCTGGGTTAGGGACTCTTAGTGAGTGTTTCATTGGTAGAATGTTCCCTGGATTTAAAGATTTAAAAACTGACTGATGATTTCTGCCTCATTTGCTACAGAGGAGCATTTGTAATATGATTCCGTGGGAATTTCTTTGGAATTCATATTAAAATCTGAATGAGTGAAAAAAGAAACCTGACAGCAGGTTTTGTTGGAGATAGAGTGGGGGCTGGGGGACGGAAAGGAATGCCAAGGTGTCCGGTGGGATGAAACAGAGAAAGGAAGGAGACTGGAGATCTCGGACCTGGAAGGCAGACTCCCTGGTCTCATTTCCCCCTCCCCCCCACCGCTGAGCTGGTCTGTGGACCACCCCAATGGTTTTCTGCATCATACACGTACCCCTGTGCCCCTGGTAGGGGAGGCCTGTTCCTATAGAGTCCATACTAGCTTGACTCTACCATTATCTGAGGTTGGCTGATCTCTTTAGTTCCCATCTTTGTAGAAATGCAGTGCTGAGATGCCAAGCTCTTGAGAGAAGCAAATACGGGAGTCAGGGAAGAGCAGATCTGAATCACGACAGCCCTGGGAACTCATGTTTGTGACCCCAGTGATAGGGCTGGGATCTTACTATGCCCAGAGGGAATTTATGTTCCTCAAATCCATTATGTTCATCGGGCTTCCAAGGTACACTGGGCGTATGGGCAGACTTGCAGGGGAGGAAAGTTTTGGGAGGTAAGCCTTACTATTAGCTTCAACAATCTCTTTATGTGTCTGCTAGAAAACACCAATTTTTGTCAACCTACAGGAAAGGGAATCAGTGAATGGGGCCCCTGTGTGTTCTTTTCAAGGAAATGTGGTCTCTTGAGAAGGTGATAAATGGCTTGGCAGACTTCACTTTTATGTAGAAAGATTACCAAGGAAATGGTAGTATTAGTTTTATTTTTCCAGAAGAAATGGGGGAGGGGAGGTAGGGGGAAATGGTTTGTAACCTGTATGATCTTATCTGTGCTATTTTTGCCTGCCCTCCTTCCCTGATCAGTGGATTTGTCCATAGAGTATTCAATGGCTCATGTTCTATGCTTAAGTTCCTCTTTATCCTTCCTCACGAAGTAAAACTATTTTTTTCCTGGTTCTTTTCTCTCCAGAGGATAATTCAGACCTGTGTCATCTTGCCAGTTACACCCTGATAGGAAGAGGGCACCTAGAAATTCAGTGTCTTCTATGGTTTAAGTTATGGAATAACAAGTTTACTTGCTTATGATGACCCAGCGGAATCAAGGACCACTGCAGATTTTGACTTTCTTTTGAGTTTTTAAAAAGATGGTAATTTTTGCCAATCAGAAATTACCCTAAGATGTAGTGTATTTGATTAATGTGCATTTTCCATATCCACAAATATTACTATCAAAAATACTTGGTGTAATAATGATGATGTATGTGAACAAGTTTGCTTTGTTAATTATGCCATCTTCTGGGATTTCTGAGGAATAACCAGAGACATGACACTAAATTCATTAAATTAAGATATTAATATTTGGATTTAATTAATTTGATGGCTCTATTATTAATACTTAATGTTCAGAAATTTCATCTCTTTCTTTGGTGACCCATCTTAATTTTATACTAAGGAAGATAAAAGGAGATTGAAGCAAAAGAGGAAGTAACAGCCAGGCCTAACTGAACTGGGGTCAGTGGTCAATTAGAATGCATCTCAGACTTAAGAGGTCTGTAGAGTGTGTTGAATAAATGATCTAAAGTTCTGTTTACTCTGGGGGGTCAGAGGGTGGCTTCTATTTGCTGGTGGGATTTAAAGCAGACACCTTGGCTCCTTGTCAGCCTGTTGGAAGGATCTGGCACATTGTAGGAACTGAATGTTCAAGAAGAGGGGAATCAGACTAACTTCTTAGATACCGATTTTTGAGGTTTTAGTGTTACTATTCTAAAACTTGTGTGTGACAACAGACACACAAACCAACCAACCCGTGAACATTTGGTTTGGAAGACGCAAGAATACTTTACTAGAAATGGGGTATGTGGCCCACGAGGTTACCACCTCCCTCCCCAACCTCCCCCTCCCCCCCCCCCATAGCTTTTCTTAGCCATGTCAAATGTGTAGAGCCTTAAGAAGTTGGTTTCGCTTTTCTCTTATTAGGAAGGAGAATTCTGTGACTAGCTGAAGGCCTCCCACTCTGCCAGGGTTCTGTCACTCTAGACTGGTCTAAAGACAAATGGTCTCTCCACCCTTGCTGATGCTGTCCCCTTGTTCTGGAATGTTCTTTGCTTTCCCTGCTTATTCTCGGAACCTCTTGAGATCCAGCTGAAATGTCACTTCTTCAGAGAAGACGTCCCTTCTCCTTTCCTCTCCCACAGAGTCAGCCACCCTCCCCACCGACTCTACCCCTAGATGGATTCGAGTGTCTCCGTGCATTTTAACTAAAGATGTGGATCTCCGTCTCCCCCTACCACATGTGCCCCAGATATGAGAACATGAACTGAATGATTGGTACCAGGACTGAGACGGGTGCCTAGCCTTACCATTCTGTGGGGTTTCCATATAATGTTGAATGAGGAGCAGGTGAGTGGGACAGAGGAGCCCTATTGTGCTTGTGGAAGACACGATTTTCTACAGAGGGGACAATTCTTGAACTTTGCAGAAAGTTTATTTTCTTTTCAATTTGGGTTCAGCTTTTAAGCAGTCCACAAGGCAGGGGTCCTGTTCCCCCAACTTCCTAACTCCTTTTCCAAAGGATATGCCAATTCTCAATCCATTGGAAACCACTCTTGGGAGGGCGGTTGGCCTGTGGGAGTTCTTAGCCATCGGATTGCTGAAGTCAACATAATTTACTTATACAGTTTGGAGATTGAAGTTGGACTTTTCAGTTCGGATCTGGAAAAGCGAAATCAACAATTAAGGGATTTTGCCAGAATCATTTTGGCCTTGAGAGGCTTTGTTCTAAAATATCAAGAAAATAAGGGTGCCTGGATGGCTTTGACTCAAGTCATGATCTCCGGGTTTGTGAGTTGGAGCCCTGCATTGTGCTCTGTGCTGTCAATGCGGAGCCCACTTTGGATCCTCTGCCCTTCTCTCTCTCTCTGTCCTTTCCGTGCTCTCTCTCGCTCTTAAAAATAAACAAATAATCCAGAAAATATAGGTAAAGTAGTTTATTTGACTACAAGTTGAATTCTCTGTATAATTGCAAGGCCCCAAACATACCCTTTGACCTTATGCCAGCTCCTCCCCTGGGCCCTTCTTTCCTGGGGAAATTCTGATTTTATTTAAAGGGTGGAGCCATGTTTACTGTCTGCTGTACACCTTGACAAGCCCCAGCCCCAGGCAGAGTCCACCTTTGTCCTCTGTGCGCTGGCTACTCTGTTTTTACCAAATAGATGGCCCTTATCTTCTCCTTTGGTTTTGTCATTTTTGCATCTGCCAGGCATGACGGAATGCAGTCCTGGGGGCTCCTGAGAGCTTTCCCGTTTGGCCAGCCTCAACGGCACAGAGCTTGGTGCCAGACTGAATCTGAGTCACCTTATGTTGTCACTACAAAATAAATAGGGTGTTGTTTCCAGGCAGATCAAGAAGTTTCCTACCGTCCGCATCCCGACAGCATCCAAGAGGCTGACAGAATTGCCAGCTGCTTGGTCCCCTCGGGCATAGGTGCTCTAAAGCCTTTCTAGAAGGCATGAGTCCTTACAGGATCAGGCACTGGACAGATTACCTTTCCTTTCCCCCTAAATTCACAGCTTCATTGAGGTATTTATATATCGCAAAATTGAGGTATGCAATTCAGGTATCCAGTTCACACACCAAACCCCACTCAATGAGTTTTAGTATATTTACAGAGTTGTGCAACCATGACCCACTCTAGTTTAGACTAGTTTTATCACCTCATGTGCATTCACAGTCACTTTCTATTTCCACACCCAACCCCTACTTTTCCATCTGTCTGGGTTTGCCTTTTCTGGACGTTTAATATAAATCAAATGAGATATTTTTTATGTCTGGCTCTTTCTACTTTGTGTGCTATTTCGAGTCAGTACTTTACTCATTTATAAGGGTGACCTACTATTCCATAGTATGGTTATAACACATTCTGTGTATTCATCCGTTGGTGGACACTTGGGTCGTTTCCACCCTTGGGCCACTAGGAATGAGCCTACTATGAACACTCCCGAGGGCTTCTTTGTAGAGACACATGTTTTCTTTTCTCTTGGATAGATTCCAAGAGTGAAACTGCCGATCCATGTGGTAACTCTCTGTTTGGAGCTTTGAGCAACTGCCAAGCCGGTTTCTAAAGCAGCTACAACATCTTAACGTTCCCACAGCAGTCGGTGAGCGTTCCAGTCACTCCGCATCCTCACCGACACTTGTTACTGCTTTTTTTATTTACACCAGCGTAGTGGGTGTGAAATTGTATCTGGGACTTAGATTTGCACTACTCAAATGAACAGCAACATTGAACAGCTTTACATGTACTTGATGGTCTTTGGTATACCTTCTTCGAAGAGGACGAACTACCTTTTGGACATTATTTCTTTGAATCTTGGTATTATGGCAATCCTGTTTTATAGACGAGGACGCGGAGGTATGGAGACTTTGTGGTGCTTGCCCAAGGACACCCAGTCAGCGAGTGCTAGAGTCAAGATGGCTAAATTTGTTTTGAAGACGTAGTGGATTAAGAGATGAAAATGTCCAGCACTGAGTTAAGGACACACTGCTTGGCCAAAATGTTAGGGTTTTTGCCCCCTTGAATCCTCTGACTAAGCGATCAGCTAAGACTCCTTTAAAAAATAAATAAAGCGGGGCACCTGGCTGGCTCAGTTGGTGGAGTCAGGTTGGTCCCCTGGTCGTGAGTTCGAGCCCCATGTTGGGTGTAGAGACTGTTTAAATACACTTTAAAAAATCCTTAAAAAAATAAGTAAAGCAGCCCTTGTAATTGAGACGCTGTTCTACTCTGTGGTTGTGGTGATAAGACCCTTTTCCTCAGATTTACGCAAACTATAATTCCTCCTGTTTTTAAGAATCAAATGACTGCAATTCTTTCCTTTCTAATAAAACCCTGTTGGCTATTTCATCCACATCCTTATCTTTGCTTTTCTTTACAAGTGAGAGGAAGGGTGTGTGCAGGAGTCCTGGTTAGTGTTTCTAAAGCTCTGAGTTGTTGTTCCTTCCATTTCTCAAGTCGCCCCATGGCTGCGGTCTCTATTTTGGGGGGTGTGCACTGGTCTCTGCCAGCTGCATGCGACCACCAAGAAATGAAGGAGGGGTTTGTTTAAATCCACATCAGTTTGCTGCTTCGGATACTAATTCTTGTGTTACCGAGCTTGACAAATTTAGGGCAGCGTCTGACAGGGTTTCATAACCATTTTTCACCTCAGAGGATTCATAAATGTGGCTCTGTATGTGGTCTTTTCCTTATTGGGGATGAAGTGAGCCTCAAATTCCTACAATCTGTGCAATTCTGATTAACCTTCTTCTAGCTTGGTGAAAAACTGTAACAATTTTTAGGGACGGTAAAGCCACCCTTGTAGAATTTTCCATTCAAATGCTGAGCCGTGTGCAGCTGGTGTTAGCTGCTCTCCGGACCTCACAGGGCTCCGTCCTGTTCTGTGAGACGCCAGTGTCTTCAGGCTCATGAATCAGGCAAAAGCCAGGCAAGGGACGGGGTTTAAGGCTCTCCTTGTTTACTCGCTCTGAAGCCACGAAAGGGAAGGTGGAGATAGGAGGGATGAAGGAAATCGATGACAAAGCAGGATTGGGAATGAAATTACTCGCCACGATAGGTCGTTATTGAGAAAACGTGGGTCCTGAGAGTAGAGACTTTGACTTGTCCTAAAGGTCACAGGGCCCAGCACGGCCGATCGCAGAGTGCGGCTGGAAACAGCGCGGCCTTTTTCCAAAGTGTGTAGAGTGCTTTTAGCTTTTTCCCCGAACTGTCTCCGGTAACAGCAACCTCTTTCCTTGTTATTGTTTGTGCTCACAGCTGTGCCTGTGTGAGCCGATGTGCTGGCAGTGGTCGCAGACAAGCTGCACGCGGATGCCACCAATGTGTATGGCACGCAGGACCCCAGGCCAGATCCCTCTTGCTGAGAGAGCTTCATCTACACATATGTATATATATGTGTATGTATGTACACACGGGTGTGTATCTATGTATATATGTATACATATGCATACATATATGTATACATAGATACACACGCATATCTACATATGCACACACATATATACACATATGTATACATACATACAATATATATATACAAATATATATATATATATTTTTTTTTAACTGGTGCCAGACAAATGGTTGTCTCAATATATGTCATGGGGTAAAAACTGTGGAAAAGAATTCCCTTACTATACCATCCTACAGTGGATCCTAGATTTCAGAACCTCAGAAGGACAAAGTTTCCATTTGCTCATAAAACATAGGGAAGAGCTGAATCCAGGAACAGTGCATCGATCTTCAGGTAGCATACTATCCTCTGGTAACTATAAAATGGGGGTATTTTCGCACTGTAGACAGCCCCAACATTGGCAGTTTGGTGGATGTCGGTAATGCACATTTTATCAAAGAAGAAATTCTGTAGAACAAATGCTTTCTCAAGGAGAACGCAGAAAGACGTGACACTGATGCTTCATTGAGTGAGTATTTTATTTTATTAAAAAAATTTTTTTATGTTTATTTATTTTTGAGAGACAGACAGACAGACAGAACATGAGTGGGGGAAGGGCAGAGAGGAGGGAGACACAGACTCTAACTCAGGCTTCAGGCCCTGAGGTACCAGCACAGAGCCCAACGTGGGGCTAGAACTCACAAACTGTGAGATCATGACCCAAGCTGAAGTCAGACGCTTAACCGAATGAGCCGCCCAGGTACTGGAGTGAGTCATTTAAAGTCACAAAAATGCTCTGAGAGAGGTAGGTATTGTTTCCTCCAATTTGCCAATGTGGAAACTGAGGCCTTGGAAGGTAAAATGACTTAATCAAGGTTTGTTTGACCCCTAATTCAGGATCAGTCTAATCCACCATGCTGCCCTGCAAAAGCTCCCACAGCTGAAACAGGATGTCTGATGGAAACATGACTAGGGGAGAGAGAGTGACAGAGAGAGAGAGAAACCAAAAGCCAGACTCTTAACCAAAGAGAATAAGCTGATGGTCACCAGAGGGGAGGTGGATGGGAGAATGGGTGAAGGGGGTGATGGGAATTACAGAGTGCACTTGTGATGAGCAGTAAGTAAAACCAGTGAGTCACTGAACACTCTGTTGTACCCCTGCAACAAATACAGCACTCTAGGCGAACGCTACTAGAATTAAAAATGTAAAAACCTGACCACAACGATACTCTCCTACATGACTGTAGCACGATGATCCAGTGACACATCACCGCACCTTCAACCACAGAGCCCATTCCAGTCTTGCTGGTTACACTAAACATGTCTTTCATGATCAATGCTCTCAAGTTGCCCTTAGCTGTCCTACCTCTTTAATCTCCTCAAAGTTGAAATAATTCCTCCGTCTGTCTGTGTCCTGTCACATCTTATCATTTTTGAAAAGTGCCGTCCTGCTGTTTCCTGATGATTATTTCAAGTTCTGTCTTTTGGGGAGAGATGCCGAAGAAATAATGCTATGGAAGCATGAAAAGTTCATTTGTTCTAGCAGCAGTGATATTAACGTGTGTCACTTGTTAAGATATGGCCCGCCAACTGCTCCACTCTAAAGCCAATAAGATTTTGTATTTACTACCAAGTAATTGATAAGTATTTTGTGTGGAGACAGTTCGAGACTATTTAGAGACGCTGTTCTTCATAAAACGTTCAGTCCCCAGTTCCCCCATCCGCTAATGGCTCTTGCCTGGCTCAGTAATTGCTGTATGGTTGCCAAATTATGATTTTTTTTCTAACTCCCTCCTTGTATGTTTATTAGTTGACAACCATCTATAAGGTAGAAGCTTTGCTTCTTCCCATGTGTTTATTTGTTCATATCCCTGTGGACCTAGATTCCCATTTTACTCCCTGAGTTTCAATCCATTACAATTTTTGGTTATTCTTCTGCTGAAATTATCCTGGGCTTAGCCACTGGGGGCCCCTTCAAGCTGGCTCTTGTGTCCTTCAGCATGTCGCCATTATTCTTTGAGAACTTCCACACTTGTACTTAATCTGGTTGGAATCAGTCATTTTCTTCAAGGAAGCCTGGTTCCATTTCATAGAGAGCAATATTTAGAAGCCAAGGTCTGGGCACTCAAGTGCATTATTGCGTCTATGTTCTTTCAGGGCTCTGAGCTAGGAAAAAATATACATGTATGTGTACGCATAACATCAGAACACACTCACATGTGTGCATTCTCAAACGAGTACTCTAAATCACTCACACATTCACACACACATACCCGTCTATATTTTAGGTTTTCAAATCGATATTACAACCACAAGTTCACACTGAGATCTCCAGTTCCAATCCAGCGACACAGGGTCTATTCCCTCTTCTTCCTTCCCCAGCAGTGAGGAATCCAGCTCTGGTTCACCTCAGTGCCTTCGCCAGTTTCCTTGCTTCCGCCCTGTAAAATCAGTCCTCCTCAGAATGCTTAGCTGAACTCCCCACCCCACAACCTGCTCCCAGGACCCACCTCCCACTGGCTGTAGCTTTGGCTCCTAGGAGAGACTTTAATACTTTCATAAACTGATTTGTACTGGAAGGCAGTTCAATATGTCAATATATAAAATACAAAGTTTGGCTCCAATTCTACCTGACGTCATGACCTTGGGTAATATGTTGGGCCTGAATCTTACTTGCTCATCTGTAAAATGAGGATAATAATGGTCTTACTTCACAGGGTAGCTGTGAGCCTTGAACGATGCCCTACGTGAAACAGTGACTGAAGACTTGACACCTGCCAACTATTATCTCAGTGTTATCTTTTATTAGTGTTGTGTGGGTCAGAGCCCCAGCAGGAAACCAACAGCATGCTTATAAATCAGGCTATCAAGAAAGACTCACCGCAGGGACTATTTCTGAAGGTGTGGGCAGAGGGGAGGGAAACTCTAAGGGGTGTTACAATACCCAGGGCCAATAATGGTGGAACTATTACCATTTCTAAACCTGAAAGGAGTGGTTGGAAAAAGGGCTGTGGCCAGAGGCCATTTGAGAAGAACTTCAGTCAAAGGAGGCAGTTCTGCTGTGGTTGGCAAGAAAGGAGCCGGGGAGCCAGCATCTTGGGCCTGGTCTCACGCCCTCGTTGGCAAACCAAGCCCAGCCAGAGCTGCTTGACACACTCCCTCTATGTCAGCCCTCCTGCAGGGTGGAGAACAGATGAGGGATCCACAAGAGCCAAATGGAAGGGCGTCTGGCTGGCTCAATCGGTAAAGCAGGTGACTCTTGAACTCAGGGTTGGGAGTTCAAGCCCCACATTGGGTGTAAAAGTTAAGTACAAATAAAATCTTAAAAAAATAAAAATAGGGGTGCCTGGGTAGCTCAGTGGGTTACGTGTTCGACTCTTGATTTCGGCTCAGATCATGATCTCATGGTTTGTGATATCGAGCTCCATGTCAGGCTAGTAGGCACTGACAGGTGGAACCTGCTTGGGATTATTTCTCTCCCCCACTCTCTGTCTCTCCCCTGCACACATTCACTCTTAAAATAAATAAATAAAGATAATATATATATATTATATAACAATAAAAGGGCCATGTGAAAGCTATTCAACTCCATTATTCAAGTTGCAGGGCAGGGGTATGTTTTGATAAAACTGGTAACTGATTCTGATGGAATTCTTTCAATAGTGTACCAAACCCTTGTCAATATATCAGTCATGTTGATGGCCTCAGACCTAGTCTTCCTGAGAAAGGAAAGCCTAAAAAAAAAAAAGAAGAAGAAGAAAGAAACTTAGCAAAGTCACCGGGATAGCAGGTGTCTGAGGACTGGGAAGGGCTGGGAATCCAGGAAGCATGAGACAAGATCTGAGCACCTGGTGTCCCCAGGTCAGAACGGAGGAGGAAGAAGTGTTTTGGCTTGGGAAATTGGTCTCTGCAGAAAGAGAAGAGAAAGGGATGGTTCACAGGGCATCTAGTGCTCCAGATTATTGCCAGGTACCTGGTAATTCATTGAAGGGCCAGGCCTCGGGAACCCATTTCATCTCGGTCAGAAATTCCCTGGATCATGCCTTCTGCTTGTGACCAGTCAGAACATGCAGAAATGTGGTCCCCTGAGGAGGGGACTGGAAAGATGGAGTTCAGAAGCCAATTGTGATATAAGCCATAAGGGAAAGGTTTGTCCAGATGGTTTTTCTGAACTATAGGAAAAAAGACTTTGAAAGGAAAGGAAAAGGATTGTCATATCTTTTCTGGCTTGGGTGCATTTTCAACACTGCTGACTGATTGAATGCAAGAGTAAAAAGAAGTGTTGGAGAAGGGAATGCATGTGTCTTATTGGAAGTGAACCCAGCTCCCCTTCATTCTCATGATCTCTCCAGGAAGCCCATCTGGGTGCTGATGTGATTCTTGGGCCTGCCTGATACTCCAGGCCTGGGTCATCCCTCCCCACTGAATCACCCTGGGCTGGGAGGTCCCTGAGTCTCAATTCCTCACTGGGCAGGTAGGGGTGTAAGGACGCAGGTCTGAATTCAGCTTCTCAGAATCATTAGACAATAGAAGGGCACACCTTGCCCAAGGAAGGAGGGACCACCCTTGTAACACCCAATCAGAAAAGGCCAGCTAACGCCTTTAACGTTTCTAAGGGCAGGCTAGTCACCCCCTATGTGAGGGTCCTGGGCCCACTCTGTAATTGGTCAATACTCTAAATGTTGTGATCGGCTCCCACCAAAAGTATCAATGAATGGTTAAATCTGCTGTCAATAATATTGTATAATAATGATTGGATCACTATACCTGTGTCACAATTTCCTGTAACTCCCCCTTCCCAAACTCATAAAAGCCCTACCCCGCCTTTGTTCAGGGCTCTCTGCATGGATCCACTGTGTTGGTGAAGTCTGTGAGCCCGCGTTTAGGCTCGGCCAGCCTAAATTCGTAATAAAGCCCCTTGCTTTTGCATGCGTGACTCGGTCTCCCTGGCAGTCTCTGGTTTTTAGGGGTGATATTGGAAACTTGGGTATAACAGGGGTGATAGCCCCAAATGCCAGCTACCTGCTGTGTCATTCATACTTCTTGGGGCCCTGCTATAGAATACATTCTGCTTATCTATGTGCCCCCCTCCCCCCCGCCTCCTCATCTGCTCCATATCACAAGTGCCTTAAGGGCTGGCACTCAGTTGTGTGTTGATGAGCACAAAGGAGATTTGAATTATTGACCTCGTGTTCTGTTTTCCCTTGGCTCCGTTTCTTCTGGACATTGCTTACTGGTAGGAAGGAGGGGTGGTTGATTGGGTCACAGCTGAGAGTGGCTGGTCTCAGGAACCTGAGGGGAGACACCCTTAGCAGTCAAGTAGGTGGGCTCTGGCCCATCGTACTGCAGAGTATTTGGTCACAGTTGATAATAACTCGTGAATATTCATTATTCCAGGACTCCAGATCCCCACTCACCCGGAAGATTCACGTGGAAGAGTTTTTCTGAGAGAAGGACCATGACTCACTTCATTCATTCATTCATTCATTCTTGGTGAAGAATTTTATAACATAGGAAAGCGCACAGTTCAGCTGAATGCATTTTCACCAGCTGAACACACTCACGTAACAGCCACCAAGACACAGAACATGACCAGCATCCCAGTCACTACCCTGATGTCTAACACCATAGATGACTTTTACCTGTTTTTGTCTTTTATAGACATGGAAATATACAACAAGTATTCTTTTTCTGTCTGGCTTTTTTTGCTCAATGTTGTGTTTGTGAGATTCACTTTTTATGTGGCAGGCAGTTATATATATATTGGTTTTTTTTTGGCAGTTATATTTTTTCATCCTCATTGCTGTGTAGAGAGAAGGAGCTGCACCAGGTGAGGAGGGATGATTTTGTTCCCCAGGGACCATTTGGCAGAATTATTTCAGTTGTCATAACTTGTAATGGGGAGTGGGGCGAGGAGGCCACTAGCACTTAGTGGGTAGAGGTCAGAGATACTGAGAAACATCCTATGAGGCAAGGGACAGCCCCACAACAAGACATATTTAACCCCAAATGCCAGTAGTGCCAAGGTTGAGAAACGCTGATGGCATTTGGGTTGGTGGGAGTTTGGGTCTATTGTGAATATGGTTGTAGTGAATATTGACCTGAATGTCCTTTGATAAACATGTATGCACTTCTGTAGAGGAAATCCCCAGGAAAGGCAGTCCTGGGTCATAGGACCTGCCTGTGCTCAACTTTGGTAGATACTGCATTTTCCAAAGTTGTGTCCATTCACACTTCAAACAACAGTATATGAGATTCAGGGTCTTTAGCACCTGCACCAATATTTGGCATTTTCTGCCTTTCTCTCTCTCTCTCTTTGGTTGTGTGGGTTTTTTTAAGTTTACTTAGAGAGAGAGAGAGAGAGAGAGAGAGAGAATATGTGTGAGCAGGAGAGAGGCAGAGAGAAAGAGAGGGAGAAAGAATCCTAACCAAGCTCCACGCTGTCAGCACAGAACCCAATGCAGAGCTTGATCCCATGAACCATGAGATCATGACCTGATCCAAAATCAAGAGTCAGACCCTCAATTGCCTGAGCCCCTGGTTCTCGCCCCAGGCACCCCTGGTTTTTGTTTTTTAAAATCTCTCCTACATCCTTTCTTTACTTCAATCTATGGCATATTAAATACCCAAAACATTAGTGTTTGTCAGTAAATAATCCTGTTCCATACAATGTGGGAGACTGGGATTATACACAGGTGTGCTTGCTGTATACAGTAAATTAGACAAGGCATTTGGGGCAGGACTCTGTGCAGTTAGGGTTTTTCTTACTTATATAGCATTACCAACACCTTTCTGTACGTCCACGTTCTTCCGTTCTTCCTGGGAGTGCTGGTAAACTCTCCGTAGGAAATTTTATTCAAAGGATCAGATCACCCACCATTCCAGTTCCTGTTTATTAAATATTCTCAAATCCTACAGTATTGTTTTTCCCAAATATGGGTTGTTTGTTTTGTTTTACAGTGTATTGCTTCGTCACAGGCAAACAGATCAGGTAGCATCATAGAGGAAAAAAAAATTAAAGAATTTTGGTGTCTGATCCACTGGTTCCCAAAGGTTGGTCCCAAGAGCTTGCTAGAAATGCAGATTATTAACTTCCACCTGGAAGTTACCGACCTCTTGCACGGTCCTGCAACCTGTATTTTAAGAACCGCTCCAGGTGACGAATGTTTGACAGAGTTTGCATACTTTTGGTCTGGACAATCCTTATCCCCAAGCTACAAGCACACCTAGTTTGGGCTGAATATTTTTAGAAACAAATGTTTTGGTTTTTCCAGAGTTAAGCAATTCACTTCCACATGTAAATTCAGTGGTAAATTTCAGCGGGGGTAATTGGCTGTGACTTCTTCGGGGTTATGTATTTGTTATTTACTAAGCCTCCACATTTCAGGTTCTTCATATTTCTAATTGCTACATTTATGCAATGGGAAAATTGCCTCTTATCTGCTCATGTTTGGACATTTGCCTATTTGAATGTGTGTATAGTGTCTTTTGCAAGTATTTGCTTAGCGCTCGTTAGCCTCCAGGAAGTGTTTCCATGATACCTTCACTCCAGCAAAATCAGATGCAGATCACTTCACCTCATATCACCGTGATATGGTTTATCTAGGATGACATCCTCTGGACCTGCTTTCTAGGTTTTAAGATTCTGCATATTAAACTTTATCCCTCCTCTGAAATGAGAATTTTAATAATACTTTGGGTTCCATGATCTAGAAAACAGGCTCTTCTCTTGCTAATTAGATGAAGCATATAGAAAGCAAGATGATTGGGTCTCAGGAGAAGGTGGAGTTTCCCCAGTGAACCCCATTAGAGAACTCCTCAGTTATGGGAGGATTGTTGTTTTCAAGATGTGCTTTGGAAATCTCCTTTCTTCTCTCTGACATCACGATGATTCTCATTGAAAAACACAAGCAAAAACCTCCATTGACAAACTTTCTGGCCCCCCAGTGCCGAGTTATGTAGTTGGCTGTCCAAAGTGAATTGGATTGTCAGCATTCTCTACTTTCTTGTGAATTACTCTTACCTCAAGGAAAAAACGTAAATCCCTACATTTTTTTTAAGTTTATTATTTATTTTGAGAGACAGAGAGAGAGGGAGAGAGAATCCCATGAACTGTGAGATCACACCCTGAGCCAAAATCAAGAGTTGGATGCTTCACCAATGGAGCCACCCAGGTGCCCCCCTTACATTTTATAATTAAGAATAAATCCCTGAGTCCTTTGGCCTGCTTCAATAACAAAGGAAACCACACAAAAATGACCTTCCAAAGGACAGCCACCAGCAAACCCAAGAAATGATATAATCTCACCTCATTCACCCAACCTTTTCTGCCAGTCTGACTTATGCTCCCAATGTTAGTTCAACAGACTTCATTCTGCTGTTACTTAACATTTTAAATGTAGTATGCCTGTTCAAGACTGTATCCCCTCAATTTCTTTCCCAACTAAAGGACAACAGTTAATTGAGAATGGAAAAGCAAGTCCCAGAACAATTATGAAAGTATAATGAAGTTTGCATCATAAGTACATGCAATTAAACAAAGAAAAGGTGTGTGAGGAAACGCAAAAGCAGCTCAGTGCTGATGTGGTACATTCAGAGTTAGGTCCCTTTAGGTGTATGTTGAAACCTAAGAGCGAAGAAAGGACCACTGGAACAGTAAAATCACATGTTTGGGGAACTAGAACATCCACTTAAAAGGAAAAAATCATCGAGGGCTCTCTTAGCTTATGCTGTTCTAATATATAAATGAAAACAGTCGGTATAAATTAAAATAGAAATAGAAATCTATATTACACATTTTAACACTGTTTTTCCCATCGCTAAATCCTGGACCAATTAAACAAGCATTGAAAGCAGTGTGTGCCAAATGGCCCACCTCCTGGGACACAAGGGGAGGCTCTTTGAGTTGCTGGACCCTGGTAGGAATGGGGGGGGGGAGTCCCCGCTGTCCTGCAGGTCACCTTCTAGCTAGGACTGGTACTCTGAGGTCGTGGCTCACTGATAGGAAGGTTTTATCTGCTGCTACGCCAGTGAAGTTCTAGATTCACAACCCTGACTGGGAAATGTCTCCACATTGGGCTTTCTTGGGTTCGTGTCCCTGCTCCCTCTTGTAATTTCTCCAACTGGAGTGCCTTCTGCGTATTCAGAGTGTGGGATACAGACATTGGAAGTGCTTTCTAACCAGCTTCAAGGGAGCTTTTTCCTCCTCTGAGCTCCCGTTGTATTTAGTGGATATCCTCTTATTTGGAACTGATCCACAGTCTTCTGTGTTTTGTTGGTTATGTATTTTCAGCTGAATGTACTTTGAATCCTAGTGAGGATAGTTTCCTGCAGGACAGAGGCCATACTTCACACTTCCTGGATTCGTCACTGCTGCTTGGTTGGGTTCACTCACCATAGAGAATGTCCTTTTTTTTTTTTTAAGTTTATTTATTTTTAGAGAGAGAAAAAGACAGAGAGAGCACACACAAAACTGTAAGAGTAGGGGAGGGGCATGTAGAGAAAGAGGGAGAGAGAGAATCCCCCGCAGGCTCTGTGCTGTCCATGCTGAGCCCCACGCAGGGCACGATCTCACGAACCATGTGTGACGTCATGTCCTGAGCCAAAACCAGCAGTCAGGTGCTTAACTGGCGGAGCCACCAGACATCCGGAGAACATCCTTTTTAAAGATGAAGCAAGTGGGGGCCTAAGGCCACATGATCAGTTAAAGGTGGAACAGTAACAAGAACCCAGGTGTCCTGAGTTTGCAGAATGGGCTGTTAGTCATATTGTGGGGGTGAATGGGCACCCCTTCTTGTTACTCAAGTGAAAACACATCTTGCATCGTTTCCCACAGAAATATGATTGAAAGTTGTAGGTTTTTAAATACTGTTTAATCTACCTGGTCAATCAATCTGGTCAGAGTTTTTGTTTGAAAGATAAGACATCAGTTGCTCTGTTCCCATTTCCAGCTAAGAGTGTATTTACCTATAAGCACCTGGAACCACGGGGGAATGTGGTCATTCATTCATTCATTCATTCAACACATACATATAGGCAAATAGTATAAATAAGGTAACATGCTTATTTCTACATTACGAGGTTGAAGGAATGAAAACGCAAGTTTAGACTTTCCACTAATTCCTTAGCGACCCTGGGACTTTAAATCCTTCTTCTATCTGTATTTCTTTATCTAAGAAAAAACTCAAAAGCTGTAGTATCTGATGTTCTGGTTCATTAAAGCCTTAGACTTGTTTCTAGAAAACAATTAAGGTGTAGCCAGCACCTTTATCTCATAGTTTAAGAGGCTTTCTTTACATTTATTAGTTTTAAAAATATTTTTTAATGTTTTTATTTATTTATTTAAAGAGAGAGAGAGAGCGTGCACGTGCACACAAGTTGGGGAGGGGCAGGGAGAGGGGAGAGAGAGAGAATCTCAAGCAGGTTCCACACCTTCAGCACCAGAGCCAGACGCGGAGTTCGAACCCACGAGCTGTGAGATCATGACCTGAGCCGAAATCAAGAGTCAGACACTTGGGGCGCCTGGGTGGCTCAGTTGGTTAAGCCTCCGACTTTGGCTCAGGTCATGATCTCATGGTTCGTGGGTTCGAGTCCTGCGTCAGGCTCTGTGCTGACCACTAGCTCAGAGCCTGGAGCCTGTCTTCAGATCCTGTGACTCCTTCTCTCTCTGACCCTCCCCTGCTCAAGCTGTCCCTCTCTCTCTCTCTCTCTCTCAAAAAAAAAAAAAAAGAAAAAGAAAAGAAAAGAGTCAGACACTTCACCAACTAAGCCATGCAGGCATTCCTGTGAATATCATTGTTAATGTATGTAGTATGCCTTTATGGGCTGACGAATACTTTCTCAACAGGGTTTATTTTGCTCTTACCCTTCCTCCTGTTCTCCTGTGGGCATGTGTTGCCTGGGAGCGCTCCTCCACCTAAAAATGTCTTTGGTGGTGTTTCTTTGCAGCAAGATGAAAGCCAGGTTCTTCATGCAAGTTCTTTTATGACTGCCTGGTTAGCCACAATTTTTGTTGTGTCGCCACCTTCAACCCAGTCTTCTTTTTTTTTAAAATATATTTTTGAGAGACAGAGAGAGACAGTGCGAGCAGGGGAGGATCAGAGAGAGAGGGAGACACAGAATCTGAAGGCAGGCTCCAGGCTTTGAGCTAGCTGTCAGCACAGAGCCCGACGCGGGGCTCGAACCCACAAACCGTGAGATGATGACCTGAGCCAAAGCCGGACGCTTAACCAATTGAGCCACCCAGGCGCCCCCACCCCAGTCTTCTTGAGGTCTCGTGGCGGCAGACAAGGGCCACCCTGCCTCTTCACACAGGAAGCTTAACGGTGCTGGGGTGTCAGAGGATAATACTCTTTCACCCCTTTGATTATTTCTTTATTCCCTAGAGATTCTGAGTCTTCCATCATTTCCAATCAGGGATGCTCTCTTTCATTTTGGAGCTGTGTTCTACATAGCTCCATCACCCCAAAAATCTACAAAAAAAACTTCTGAACGGAATGAAGAGCAAGCTTCGAAGGTGGCCCCAGAGGAGGGTAAACACGTCTAGCCTGATTAATTGGCTAGTTCAGGAATAATTGCTTGCAGGTGAACCTCGGGCTTTGGTTGCTAGGCCACCAGGTGCCAAACTGGCCGTTGCCTGCAGTCAAAGGCGTGTAGGGAAAGACGGCTGAGCTGTTCAGTCTCAGTAGTGAAAAAAACACAGTGTCTGTTCTGGGTAAGCAGGTCTTACGGCCTATTAGGAGGATAAGGTAACAGTTACGGGCTTTCCCTCCTGCAACATGAAGTTTCTTAAAAAGTTCTCCTGTGTGTATGTGTGTGTGTGTGTGTGTGTGTGTGTGTGTTTCTAAATACCAGAATCTGGGAGTGGGGAATGTTGGAGCAAGGACAGCCAAAAGGGCAGAGAAGACAAACAGCTGTATTTGGAACACACAAACAATGCCATTCGAGGTAATAGATTGAATACAGAAACATTGGGATATCTCCTAATTTGGCTGATGTGCATTTATTTCTTAATGTAATGGCATTGTAATGGCGGTCTCTGATGGCTGTGTAGATCTGAACCCTGTGTTTTTGGCCAGTTGGAAACAACACTGTAAACAGACTCCGTTGGACTAATTAAGTTATGCATCTGTACCCTGAACACTTTGCAGACTGCAAATATATTAATATTCATTCTAAGCCAAAAGGCTTTGCCAAACGAGATACTGAAATTACTCTCTGTTGTTTTGAAATAAAATATACAATAAGCTCCTATTTAAAGGCCTTATTTGGAAAAAGAGAAGCTTGGGATTGAGTTTTCCGTTATCACGCACTCTCCATCATTTCCCTTGTTCTGTTCCATGGAAGACGCTAAGAATTAGGTTAATCTGCCTTACCAGCATAATGGCTCCATTTTCTTTTTTCTAACTTTGGCTAAAAATCTGAAGGTGGTTCTACACGGAGTATATTTGTGGCAGGTCTTAAAGAATGAGGAGAATGTAGTAAAGGAGAGAGGAAAATAAGGTATAATTTGGAAGAATAAAAAAATGGGAACAATGAAAACTAACAGTAAGAAAAACTACTGGGGTGCCTGGCTGGCTCAGTTGATGGAGCGTGTGACTCTTGGTCTCCGGGGTTGTGAGTTCGAGTCCCATGCTGTGTGTAGAGTTTACTTAAAAAAATACAGTGTGTTCAGGAACTGATGTGTCATTCACCTTGAGCAGGGTGCTTCGCCCGCATTTGTTTTCCTATCCCTGCCAAAGCAAGGAGTCAGCATATTGTCCCATTAGGTCCATTAGTAGCAGGGTAGAGGCTTTTCAAAAGGAAGAAGAGAAAGCTCTTTGAAAGACATTATTTCTTCCAGGGGTGGAGACTCAATCTGCATTTTGAGTTAATGGGTAGAGGGTCTGGGTATTGAATTCAGAGAGTGAGGAGAAATGGGAAGGCATTCAGTAGTTGAACTGGCTTTTAGAATTCACTTTAAATAAATAAAATACTTTCATCTATATTAAAAAAAAAACAGCTGCTAGGAAAGTGAAGGGTTGAAGATGAGAAACTTCTAAGTCAAAGAGCTTGATATTCTTTACCCAAAACACTACTATTTATAGGTGGTTGATATCCGATGGGACTGATATAAAGGACTTCTCTGAGTATTAGATGATGTCCTCTGGGTGTTTAAAACCTGAGTGCCCCCCGCCCCTGGATCCCCAAATCTGAACATCACTTGTGGCCAGGATTCAAATTCTTTCCAGTGGAGCTCCAGGGCCTTAAGGAAATCAAGAGATGTAGCTTGGGGCTTGTTCTTGTGACCCCAACATTCGGTGACAAACCACAGTGGATGCTGTAAGGCAAGGGGGGGGGGCGGGCTGGCATCTGTCTTAGAGTCACAGGACCAGGAGCCTGCGCTGTCAGACCCTCCCCCCCCCACCCCCCGCCCCGGACTGGAACTCCTGTGATCTCTTGTTTTAGGAAAGGGGAGGGTGGGGCCGGAAAGCATTACAAAGGAGCAGAGATGGATGGTGTCGTGTTTTTTTTTTTTAATTTTAGATCCCTGTCACCTCAGTCACTTTTGTCATTAAAGCATTTTTTTTTTTAAGCATTTGAGTGTGGAGGCCACGTTACAGGCCGTGGACTGTACTGGAAGAGTGGGAGGGGGGGACCAGGGGATTGCCGTGAGCGACAAGAGTGGACAGCCCGCGGCCCCAGGACGGCTCGCAGGAAAACAGCATGCCTGCCAGAGCACATTATTTCAGCTTTGCCTTTCACTGTGCTAATTCCCTGAATGGCAATAACAAGCAGGGGTGGGGTGGGGCGGGAAGCCCATGGGAACTGAAAGGAGAGATCTGAGAAACTAAATCTGCAGGGGAAAGGAGTTGCCCGCGTTTTAGGGCAACAACCAGCAGATGGGAGCAGGGAAGCCAAGGGAAGGAAAAGGCTGGGCTTCTGGAACCTGCCGCCGGGCTTTAGACAAAGGCGGTTTGAGAAGCAGAGAACGCGAGGCAGACCAGTTGCTAATATCAGCACTGGGGACGGAGCCAGCAGCTGGACGCCCGGCATGAAACGGAATCGATTCCTGACGTCTCCTTCAGGCGAGGAATGACTGGAGTATGTACCAAACTAAGAACTCAGAGGAAAAAGTAAGTCTGGGAGAGGACTCGCAGATTTCGCCCGTCTTTGAAAACTTGCTCCTCTGTGAGGCATGCTGCCTTCCTCCATGCGTTATCTCTTTATAGTGTCTGTTTCTTGTGTCATCCTTTTTATCGTGCTCTACGCGTTTGGTTTTGGGGGCGAGCAAGGCTTCCAGAGGCTAAATAATTCAGACACTTGGATGCTGACTCAGGTTTGCACATCCTTTATCAGAGGCAAAATGCCTTTCCTGTGGAGAAACAAACTGAGGATACACGAGAAGTCTTCTTGCAAGGAATACCTGACCCAAAGCCACTACATCACAGCCCCTTTATCTAAAGAAGAAGCTGACTTTCCTTTGGCATATATAATGGTCATCCATCACCATTTCGATACCTTTGCAAGGCTCTTTCGAGCCATTTACATGCCCCAGAATGTCTACTGTGTTCACGTGGATGAAAAGGCGACAGTCGAATTTAAAGGAGCTGTGCAGCAATTACTAAGCTGCTTCCCAAATGCTTTTCTGGCTTCAAAGATGGAGCCAGTGGTCTACGGCGGGATTTCCAGGCTCCAGGCTGACCTGAACTGCGTCAAAGACCTTGCGGCCTCCAAGGTCCCCTGGAGGTACGTCATCAACACGTGTGGGCAAGACTTCCCCCTGAAAACCAACAAGGAAATAGTGCGGTATCTGAAAGGATTTAAAGGGAAAAACATTACCCCAGGGGTGCTGCCCCCGGCCCACGCTATTGGACGGACTAAATACGTCCACCGGGAGCACCTGGGCAAAGAGCTTTCCTATGTGATCAGAACCACAGCGTTGAAGCCACCTCCTCCCCATAACCTCACCATTTACTTTGGCTCTGCCTATGTTGCTCTATCAAGAGAGTTTACCGACTTTGTCCTCCGTGACCCGCGGGCGGTTGACTTGCTCCAGTGGTCCAAGGACACTTTCAGTCCTGATGAACATTTCTGGGTGACACTCAATAGGATCCCAGGTATGTGCGATTCCGTGTTTCAGGGGTCGGCAACGTGCTGTACTTGGAAAGGCTTTTCAAGAGCCTGCTCCCTTTCGGTAGACAAACAAGATGAAAAGGAAATCTACAGTTCTCTCTGATCCTTTCTAGATGCAGAATCAGGTGATACCAAGTGGTACCTTTCAGTGGCATAGGCTTTACAACTGATCACGTTCTTTTGTGTTCATCTTGCTAAATCGTTGCCCCGATAGGCATTGCTGCTGTCAGTCCACAGTGATGTTCTTTCTTTCCCCCAATTTTTCAGACCCTCTCTTACCCCAGAACCTTTGCTTCAGGCCTTCTCTTTTCTACCCAGTTCATCAGCCAGGTGTCAGCAGCTCAGAGGAGCGGAGCTGACCACTCCTCCTATTCTTCCTTCAAAGAGTTTACCACTATTTGGAATAATCATATTGGCTTATTTGCATGAGGTTGTTCTTGACCTCCTCCCCATTATTAGTTGCATGAAGTTGGGGTCATTTTTCTGTCTTGTTGACTGCTGCGTCCTCAGTGCTTAGAACACATAGTAAATGGTCAATAAATATATATTAGAAAAGCGAGTGAGTGAATGAACGAACGGCCAACCATGAGGTTTTGCACCATAGTTGTCTCTCTAAGACTCGTGAGTTGAGAAATATCTGGACTTGTGCACATACTGTATCACATGGGTAGGGTTTTTTTTTTTTCATGCATTTTAATTTAGATCAAGAATGAGATTCTAGGAACAGCTCCTTCTTTCTGATCAAAACATTTCGACCTTTACTAATGGACCAGATCAATTATTTTTAAAACTACATAAAACATGATAGACTTTCTTCTGAAGGAAATCTCATGCTTTGGACTCCATGAAAAATACAAAATGGATCTCTGATGAACTCAACAACATTATTATAGTGAGAGAAAAACAATCATTGTTCTGGTTTTGGGGGCCTGCCAAGTTGGAAACACTGGTAGGTACTCTCAGACAGCAGGGCAGGGCCTGCTGGGCGATAAACATACCAGCATTCTCTGGAAAATACCGCGTTTGGGCTCTGAATCTCAGGGCGACGGGCGTGAGGAACAGGGTTTGCTCTTGTCCTGTGCACTCTGGCTTTCCTGGCCTCCCTCTCTGTGTGGCCGCCATCTTCCCACTTTCTGTCTGTTGTTTCCACCCTTGTCATATAATTTGGGAGGACTCAGTACTTAGAGGCTGACTTTCACATTTAAATATTTAGTCGCTTCCTTTTTCCACTGTTCCCTTTCGATTTACAACATTTGGTCCTTAGCTATGCAGTTCCTTACATGTGGTCTGAGATGAAGGCATTTCATAACTTAACAAAAGCCTGAATCGTCACATTTTAAAAGAAGAAGAACATGGATTTAGGCTGCTGTTAAATGTCTGGTTACTGTGACAGATGGATGATCCGTCTTCTCAATGTCAGATCAATATAAGAAGACCAAGGGGGGCGGGGTGCCTGGGTGGCTCAGTCAGTTGAGTCTCCGTCTCTTGGGATTGAGCCATGAGTGAGATCCCACACTGAGCCCCGAGTTGGGTGCCTTGTTAGAGCAGGGCCTGCTTGGAATTCTCTCTCTCTGCCCCTCTCTCACACACTCTCTCTCTCCCTCCCTCTCAAAGTAAATAAATAAGCTTAAAAAAAAAAAACAAGGAAAAAAAAGAATCTTTCACCCCTCTTCTCCCTCCCATTTCTGGCCCTAGAAAAATAGACAAGATAAGAGACCAAGACTGATCTGCAGATAGACAGAAGAAAGGAAACCATTCTTGCTCTAAGTTTGTGGTACAGTATGCAGGCGTCTGCCCCCTCAGAGCAGTACTACAGCTCCATGTGAATCACACAACCTCTGGGAGCCTCAAATCTCCCCAGCTACCAAAGTGAAAGCCCAGATAAGAAGACTTCCTTACTCACCACCTACGCCCCTCCTTGCAGGAGACACAACACCCAGAACCATGTAAACACTTCGCACACAGCTATGAGGAATTTGTAGGAAGGTGGAAATGCTGGTGACCCTAGATTTGCGGTTGCCCATTAGCCATGGTGAATGCATTCCATGTCCTTCGGAGGCAAGAGCTCCACCAAGAGCATCCTCCAGGGAGGAAGCCACCCACAGTCCAGGGTCAGTGGTCTGGCAGGTCTGATTCTACAGAGGGTGCTTTTAGGATAATATGACGTTTCCCGCAGCTTTGCCTCCTTCCTTTCTTACATGCTTATGGCATTCTAATTCAGGGAGAAAGCGTAAGGATAGCCAGCTTGTACGTGGGACCTTCATGAATTACAAGGTATTAAAAAAAAAAAATCATCGGGGGCTCTTGGGTGGCTCAGTTGGTTAAACATCCGACTCTTGGTTTCTGCCCAGGTCATGATCTCCTGGGTTCATGGGTTCAAGCCCCAGGTAGGGCTCCCTGCTGATAGTGTAGAGCCTGCTTGGGATTCTCTCTCTCCTTCTGTCTCTGCCCCACCTGTGCTCATGCTCTCTCTCTCTCTCTCTCTCTCTCTCTCTCTCTCTCTAAGTAAACAAATAAATAAAATAAAAATCATCAAGTGCTCTAGCCCATGCTGGATGTCTCCATCTTCAAACACAATGTAAAATCCAATCACACACTCAAGTAAGTCTTATCTCGTCTATTTTTCTAGGGCTGGAAATGGGAGGGAGAAGAAGGGTGAAAGATTCTTTTTTTTCCTTAAGCTTATTTATTTACTTTGAGAGGGAGGGAGAGAGAGAGTATGTGAGAGAGGGGCAGAGAGAGAGACTTCCAAGCAGGCCCTGCTCTGACAACGAGGCACCCAACTTGGGGCTCAATGTGGGACCTAACTCATGGCTCAATCCCAAGAGATGGAGACTCAACTGACTGAGCCACCCAGGCATCCCTTTTTGGTTTTTTTTTTTTTAATATTGATTTGACATTGAGAAGACTGATCATCCATCTGTCATAGGATTTTATGCTTGAGTATTCTTTGGGACTTAAGATTTGGTATGGGAATCTGGTCCTTCATTACCAGATAGCTTCATTAACCATATCAGCTTTTTGGGGGGTGGTGGGAGTGCATGTGAGCAGGGAGGGGGACAGAGGAGAGAGAGAGAATCTTAAGCAGGCTCTATGAGTGTGGAGCCTTACGCAGGGCTCTATCTCACAACCCTGGGATCATGACCTGAGCCAAAATCAAGAGTCAGACTCAACCAACTGAGCAACCCAGGCACCCCAGCTCTTCTATGTTCAATGTCAGGTTATAAGAGGAAAAGTTCTTCAGTAAGTATAGCATCAACATCGCTTTTGCAAAATGTGCAAGTACAAGAAGTGCTGTTCCTTTCCTCTCTCAAAAGTTCCTTCTCTCTTGCACCTAACATCCTAAAATAAAGTGGTTGTATTAGAAAGACCATGCACAAAATCGCTTCTCGGCCTTTTGGCTAAGATCAAGTGTAGAAAGACCATGCACAGGTACATTAGGTTCCCCCAAATCACCCACAACAGTCACTGGACCAAGGAAATGACTAATACCTTATAGTTACATGACATCAGAAAACCAGGTGAAAATAGTTTATGAGACTCAATAGAAAGAATGTTCACAGAGGTGGCACCGAATTACATAGCTTCACCTGGCTTTTTTTTTTTTTTTCATGTTGTGTTTCTATTGAGAAAATGATTTCTCTCTTGGTCTTCAACCCTTAGGCTTTTTCCATTCTGCATTAGAATTAGAAGTGGTGCTGAAACAGGCCAGAAAGAGGTTCCAGTATCATATCCTTCTTCAGGGGAGGCCAGGCAGAGTGACTATCAGCCTTTTCTGTGTGGCTCTTGGACAGATGGTCTAGACTTCCTCTTTCTGGCCATATTCTCAAAGGAAACTCTCCAGGAGCAAAAATTGAGACCAATATTTCACCTTGAATTCTGGTGTATGGTTAGATTTTCTAACTGATCAGATCTTTGTAATCATTTGTCTGCATCACCTTAAGAAACCACCATTGTCTCTAACTTTTCTGGTTTTTCCTACTGCATTGCCTTTGGTCTACCCGCCCCATGGTGAAATGCCAGAGGCCATTTCGATTTTTGCTTTAAATCTTGTGAAATGGCTTAGTATCCACAGAAACAGCTGCTGGGCTTCTTTCTTGCAGTCCATTCCCATAGCTAAATTGTCTTCTGGTCCGACTTCAGGGCTGGCCCATCTCTAACGGGAAGACACGACTGCTACTTTTTCTTCTAGCTACTTCCCCCCTCCCCCACTGCATAAGTTTATTCTTTTGAATTTTTGCTTGTGCATTCATTACTCTGACCTTTCTCATGCTGTGAGGTTTCATCCTCCATAAGAATGTTTTCGTTTGCCTCTCTTCCTTTTTCCATTTGTATACATTTTTTTTCAGAGCCCCTTCTTCAAATAAATTATCTCAGCCTCAGAAGTGACTACATGATCACATTTCCTCATTTTTCAAATCTAAAAATAGCGTGTTTCCTATTTTGATTTATTTTGCTTTTTTAACTTTGAGTTTTATTTGTATATGCACATTCTTTGGGAATGTGCACAAGCGACAGAAACGCAACTCAAAGTTGCTTAAATAGACGCAAGAACCTCTGGGTCACAGAAGTGAGATGCCCAAGAAAGGGCTCCACAAGAAGCTGGATCAAGAGTGAAAACAACATATTCAGGACTCTTTCTGCCAGATGGTCTCTCTGTGGTGTGAAAAACTGTCCCTGTTTGTTCAGAGCTAAAGAGGGGATCCCAGGTATGGGACTCCCAGTGTTACAATCAGGAAAGCCCCAAGTGAACTGGGACCAGTTGGTCACTCTCACTTCCTGTGGGAAGACAAACGCTCCCCATCTGGTATCAGAGATGGCCACAGGTAGCTCTAGTTACTTGGTTCTGACAGTTGGCACTCCTGGGGAACAAGAAAGTCCTTTCCCTGAGAGAGAAGTACTAGCAACAAGTTTAGGGGAGACCTCAGAATTGTCTTGCTTCATCCAAATTACTATCCCTGACCAAATCAAGGGGGTGAAGAAGACTGACCAGCCTTTATTGGGTTACTTTTCCAAGGACAGGCTACAGTGGAAGATGGATCCCTAGGGTGAAACTGGTCAGACTAAAGCACACTCCCCACTGCAAAATGGTTCCTTGTCCTGTAGATAGAGAGTTCATGAGCATCTCCATCTGCTATTAAGATAAGATCTAAAGCTTTCAGCCCCTGAACAATTGTAACTTGGAGAATACCAATTAAATTACTTTTGTGGAAGTGATGTGATCTCAATAAACATACCCCTTTTGTCTCATCAAAACATTTTTAATAATGTTTCTTTGTTCTATTTGGATAGTACTTATTTTGCAAAAGTACTTGTGCAATGTCTCCTTTAAGTCTTGTAAGACCCCTATAACAGAAGACTACCATTCTCATTTTGCAGAAGAGAAACTAAGAGTAAAATATGTGACTTACCCAAACACAAATATTTCATATAACCTAGGAAGAAATAAAAAGAAAAAGAAACTTCTGGAGGAAGGAGCAGTAAGATCTGGGTTATACATTTAGATTAAATTATACCTGCTTTTATGAATCCTTCATTAATCATTGCAAAAAATGCTAGTGTCCAGAAGATGAACCTTCGCTGAATCTGAGTCTTGTTGAGCTTGAGGAATGGTGTATAAAGGGACCCACCCAGGAATATTCTCTCTTGTTCCTTAAGTCATCTGGTCAAAGATTAGCCCATCTTTCTGGAATTCATGGCTTTTTTTGTGTGAGCAGGAGGCCCAGGAAAGAGGAGGGGACTGTTCCTGCCCATCTGCCCCCTCTGGGTCTGCATTATCTCAGCTTAGTCTTTTCAAGAATCTTGTCTGGTCAGTATTGAAACGCACACTTTGCACATTTTACCGGGAGGTGAAGATGAAATCAGAAGGGTTGAGTAACATGCTTTGCTCCAAAAGCAGGAGGCACAGTGAAGTGAGTGGACACGAGGAGCGCCTCAAAATCCTGTGCACTCAGGACACAACTTACACAGTCGCCTTTGTGTGTCCTTGAATCCCACAGTGATCGTGTGATCATCTCTCTCCTTGAAAACCTTCAAATGGATCCACATCACCCCCAACATAATGCCCTAGCCCCTTCACTGGGCACAAGGCACTCATTGCAGTCTAGTCTCTTAGACTTTCCAGCACCTTCTCTCACTGCATGTCCCATCCCATAGTGTACTCTAGCTCTACAGGCTGACTTGTGAGTCCCAAATGTACCGCTTTCACTCTCCCTGCCTCAACTCATGCCAGTCTACCTGACACAATACTCTGGCTTTTTCTCCTCCCTCATTTGACTAACATGTGCCTTTCTTCTAAGAGTCAGCTTCCAGTCCCATGGACTCACTCCTCCTGTATCACACTGTACTATTATTAGTCTTGCAAGGCTGTTTGTGTTCCCGGTGGATTTTGAGACTGAGGTCCAAAGGTAGAAGCTACACCTGTTAATTTTTGTTCTCTTCATGCCTAACCCAACCTCTGGTACCTAAGCAATGCTCAACACAATGGAGTCTCAACTCATAATCATTTAACTTGCACATACTCAACTATTTACATGCACACATGCACACACACCAGCCCAGTGTGTAAATTTAAGTGGTTTTGTCATCCCACCCTGCCTTCCATTCCACGCAACTTGTCTGGGGTTTAGAGTGATGGTGGGTTCTGCTTATTCCCATGACGGGTCTCGGTTCCCAGGGCTGTCTAATGTTAAAGATACAGTGTACATCTCATAACGTGCTTCCTCAGTATGGAAGAAGTTCCAGCCAACTTTTTCATCTGGTGCTTGTGAGAAAAAACGACCATCTGGATCAAGAAAATCAGCCACGTTGAAATGATGGAGACTGTGTCATCTTAATGTGGCACATTCCCAAGGGATTTCTCCAGAGGAATTTTGACTATCTGTTGTCTCCTCTGTACACTCTGACTTTGCAACCTAAACTCCCTAGAAGACGTATACATTTCTTACAATTGAATTTATTGTACATTTATTGTATAAATATATACATTTATTATATATGTATACATTTATACAATACATTTATGTGAATGTACTATAGACATTTATTGTATAAATGTATACCTTTCTCTCTATATACTTCCATACAACACCTGGTGCTTGTCACAACAAATGCACTCCTTAACCTTCATCACCTACTTCCCCCATCCTCCCACTACCTCCCCTCTGGTGACCACCAGTTTGTTCTCTATAGCTGAGAGTCTGTTTCATGGTTTGCCCTCTCTCTCTTTTTTTCCCTTTGCTCATTTGTTTTGTTTCTTAAATTCCACATATAAGTAAACTCTTATGGTATTTGTCTTTCTCTGACTTACTTATTTTGCTTAGCATAATACTCTCTAGCTCCATCCGTGTCATTGCAAATGGCAAGAGTTCATTCTTTTTTTATATAGCTGAGTAATATTCCATTGTATACAAGTACCACCTCTTCTTTATCCATTCATCTGTTGATGGACACTTGGGTTGTTTCCATAATTTGGCTGTTGTAGATAATGCTGCTATAAACATCAGGGTACGTGTATCCCTTTGACTTAGTATTTTGTATTCTTTGGGTAAATACCTGGTAGTACAATTTCTGGATTGGAGGGTAGTTCTACTTTTAACTTTTTTGAGCTACGATTTCAACATTATGTAAAGGCTGTCATGTTGCCAAAAGCGTTAAAGGGCATTGCTTTTACAATCCCTCTTTAAGGAACTTGTATTTAAATGGATAATCCTGGTCATTTCATATTCTTGGTTACTGACTCTTGAGACTTGGTTAATAGTTGATTGTAGAGTCACTATTCTGAGAGAAAATTCAGAATTAAGGGAAATTTTAATTTTCAGTAAATATCCCCCTAGAGTCTTTCCTCAGCTTGCTTTTTGGCTCTTACTGTTCTTTCTCACTTGGTGAGTCACATCCCTGTTTGGGTTCTGATGACTCATAACCCTGCCTCATGCTCCCCAGGCTGTCTCCCACATTCCTCCCTGTCTTTTGGATATCTCTTCCTGAGGCTCCCACTGGCACCTGCTGGCATGTTCCCCCTTCCACCTCCCTACGCCCCACAGACTCACTTCTCCAGAATCTCTGTGCCTGGCACCACTGTTCTTTCCTGTTAGCTGACTGCTTTCTGCCCCCTATCTAATCAGCACATTCTGTGCATTCTGTCTGGGATGGTTCCTAGCGAGTATCACCCAACTCGCTCCTGTCACTGCCACTCTAGCTCCAGCGGTCATGCCTCTCAAATAGATCGCTAGACCCGTCCAAGTGTGCTCTCTAGCCCAGGTCTCTCCAAACCATTCTAACACTTGGCATATTTTTCTAATGGAGCAAGGACTCTAAGAATAACTTCTCAATCTCAGATGCTTCAGGGAGTTCCCACAGCTTATTGATTTGCTCAGTATAAACATCTCAACATGGCATGTTGGATATCAACATATTCCTAGTAGATATCACCTCATTATCACCCAGATCACCTCCCTGTCCATTCCCCCTGCTGAAAAGGATATTCCAGAAAAACCACCTGTCTTGTGTTCCTGCCTTTGGCACTTTTCTTCAGGTCATTCTCTCTCTGCAGGGGCCATTCTCCATCTCTCCCATTTGAATAATGGCCTTAATGTGTCTGCTTTCAATGGCTTGTCGTTTAGGAAGCTTTTCCTGATCTTTTTGTTTGTTTCTCTCAATTATATACTTTGTAAACCTTTGTTGTCACTTGTGTATGTCATTCTGTAATTTTCTTTACATTATAATTATGCATGTGAATATCATATTACCCTGACTGAATCATAATCTCTTTTGGGGTCTCTTCTGTTTTTGGCAGCCCACCTTGGTGAACATCCAGATAAGAATAGTTATTGAAATGACTTAAATGGAAAATAAATCTTTAATTACAGTGAAAATTTTTATTTTTATTTTATTTTTTAATGATATTTTGGTCTTTCATGATTCAGATTATCATTTATTTTTTTTATTTTTATTTTTATTTTTTCCCCCATAATATTTTATTGTCAAATTGTTTTCCATACAACACCCAGTGCTCTTCCCCATAAGTGCCCTCCACCATCACCACCACCTCTTTTCCCCCCTTCCCAGTGAAAAATTTTAGATTTAGGTTTAGCCAGTTTAGATGATCCCAATTTTGTTGGCAACATCCAAAGCATTATAATTAGGAACCAGTTGAACATATGCCTTCTTCTTTCCATCAGGCCTGATCTGGGTGTTGACCTTGGCCATATCAAGGTAATAGAGTTTCTTCACAGTGTGTTTAATCTGGCGCCTGTTGGACTTGACATCCACAATGAACACAAGTTCTTCTTCTTCTTCCTCTTCTTCTCCTTCTCCTCCTTCTCCTTCTTCTTTTGTGACTGTGGACATCTTTCAGCACACCTTTCTTGGCCTTCAAAGCCTTTGCTTTGCCTTTGACTTTGGGAAGGACAGGAACTTCCTTCTTCACCTTCAGCACCATCTTTGCAAAAGGCAAAAATAATTTTTTTATTCAAATATAATTAACATGCAGTGTTGTATTAGTTTCAGGTGATCAATGTAATAATTCAACAATTCTGTACATTATTCAGTGCTCATCAAAGTGTGCCCTCGGGTGCCTGGGTGGCTCCGTTGGTTAAGCATCTGCTCAGGTCATGATCTCATGGTTTGTGAGACTGAGTCCCCATCAGGGTCTGTGCTGAGTGTGGAGCCTGCTTGAGATTCTCTTTCTGCCCCTGCACTGTGTGCACGCACTGTCTCTCTCTCTCAAAATAAATACATTACTTAATTTTAAAAAGATAAGTATATTCTTAATTCCTTTTATCTATGTCACCCATCCCCCTCACCCACTTTCCCCCTGGCAACCACCAGTTTGTCCTGTGTATTTAATTAAGAGTCTGGGTTTTTGTCTTTCTTTCTTTCTTTTTTCTTAAATTCCAAATATGAGTAAAATCATGTGGTATTTGTCTTTCTCTGGATGACTTATTTTACCTAGCATTATACCTTGTAGGTCCATCCGTGTTATCACAAATGGCAAGATTTTATTCTTTTTGTGGCTGAGTAATATTCCATATATATGTATACTACATTTCTTTATCCGTTCATCTATAGATGCACACTTGGGTTGCATCTGGATCTTGGTTATTGTATACCATAATAATGTTGTAATAAACATAGGGGTGCATATGTCTTCTCAAATTAGTGTTTTGTGTTCTTTGGTTAAATACCCAGTAGTGGAATTATTGGATCATACGATAAGTCTATTTCTAATTTTTTAGGAACCTTCATACTGTTTTCTGTAGTGGATGCCCCAATTTGCATTCCCATTAACAGTGCACAAGGGTTTGGTTTTTTTTTCTGTATATCCTTGCCAATATTTGTTATACCTTGTGTTTTTGATTTTAGCCATTCTGACAGATGTGAGGTAATATCTCATTGTGGTTTTCCCTTAATTTTTTAATTTAATGTTTTTTATTTGAGAGAGAGAGAGAGAGAGAGCTGTAAGAGAGAAGGGCAGTAGAAGAGGGAGAGAGAATCCCAAGGGGGCTTTATGCCCAGTGCAGAGCCCAGTGTGGGGCTTGATCCCAAGATCCCGAGATCATGACTGGAGCCAAAATCAAGAGTCAGACTCTCAACCTGCTGAGCCACCCCGGTGCCCTCAATGTGGTTTTGATTTGCATTTTGCTGATGATTAGTGATGTTGAGCATCTTCTCATGTGTTTATTGACTGTATTTCTTCTTTGAAAAAATATCTCTTTGGATTCTCTGCCCATTTTTTAATCAGATTGCTTGGGTTTTGTTTGTTTTTTTGTTTTGTTTTGTTTTGTTTTTGGTGTTGAGTTGTATGTGTTCTTTATATATTTGGATATTAACTCTAATCAAATATGTCATTTGCAAATATCTTCTCTCATTCAGAATGTTGCCTTTTGTTTTGTTGGTTTCCTGTACCGTGCAAAAGCTTTTTGTTTTGGTGTGGTTCTAATAGTTTAATTTTGTTTTTGTTTCTTTTGTTTAAGGAGACATAACTAGAAATAATGTTTCTGCAGCTGACGTCAGAGATATTACTGCCTATGCTTCATTCTAGGAATGTTATTGTTTCAGGTCTAACATTTAGGTATTTAATCCACTTTGAGTTTATTTTTGTATACGGTGTAAGAAAGTGGTCCAGTTTCATTCTTTTACATGTAGCTGTCCAATTTTCCCAGCACCACTTGCTGAAGAGGCTGTCTTTCCTTCATTGTATATGATTCCCTTTTTTGTCATGGGTTAATTAACCATATAAGTATGGGGTTATTTCTAGACTTTTTGTTCCATTGATCTGTATGTCTATTTTTGTGCCAGTACCTACTATTTTGATTATAGATTTGTAGTATATCTTGAAATCTGGGATTGTGATATCTTCATTATTGTTCTTCTTAAATGGAAATAATTTTTAATATGCCCCTCAGCCCTGTTGCCCAGTCATCTGCAAATTGTCATCCCTCCACGCCATCACACACACACACACACACACACACACACACACCCTAGATTATTTTGCCATGCCCTGAGGGATCAGCTTCAGACGGCATTTTCTAGCCATGTTCAGTCCTTCCGGAACATTTTCTGAAGTCCTTTCTACTCCTGGTCAATAGCAATGGCACTGTTCTTTCTCCTTCAGTTTTTCCAAAGCATCTTGCTCACCGTGGGAATGCTTCACAATGCCAACTTTATTTGGGGAGCAGTACTGGCTCAAGCCAGACTATGCTTCAATCTGAGGTCCATCATTCCTGGTCTTACCAAATTGGTGCCTTACTCCACACCATAGAAGTGAAAAGAACAGCCCAACAGCAGAAGCCCCTGCTTTAAAGAACATATCTGGGTTTTCATAAGACTACTAAGACTACTTATTTGATAGAATTAACTCATTAGTTAGTGAAGCAAATGACCTTGCTACCTTGCTATGATTTTTGGTGGGTTTTTTTTTTTTTTTTTCTTTTTCGGGAGGCTTGGAGTAGACAATTTGCAATCTTAGAAAGTTATATCCAGAGGCACTTGGGTGGCTCAGTCAGTTGAGTGTTTGACTCTTGATTTCAACTCAGGTCATGATACAATGGTTCATGAATTCAAGCCTGTGTCGGGCTTGGAGTTGACGGTGTGGAGCCTGCTTGAAGTTCTCTCTCCCTCCCTCTCTCTCCACCTTTCCCCTGCTCTCTCTTTCTCTCTCTCAAAATAAATAAACTTAATGAAAGAAAAAAAGAAAGTACATCCAAAGCAGTAAATATACTGGTCACTTCCCGATCTAATCATGCGTTAATGTCGTTTCTCAGTGCCAGAGCTGCCTACAAGCCCGTCTTCCGCTCAACCCCTGACCTGCAGAGCATATCATATTCTTTCTTGAGTTGCTTTTGGTCAAAGCCATGAGCATCAGAAGGTTTCCCCCAAAGTATATTTACCCCAAATCCACGTCAGTCTCATGTTTTCCGAGAATAGATGGATGATATTACTTCCCCACAATCTTTCTTTTTCAAGCCAGATTTACTAAATTTTTTGTTTTGTTTTGTTTTTATTTTTGAGAGACAGAGAGAGACAGCACGAGCAAGGGAGAGTCAGAAAGAGAGGGACACACAGAATCTGAAGCAGGCTCCAGGCTCTGAGCTGTCAGCACAGAGCCTGACATGGGGTTCAAACCCACGAACTGCAAGATCATGACCTGAGCCGAAGCCGGACGCTTAACCGACTGAGCCACCCAGGCGCCCCTCAAGCCAGATTTAAAAGATGAGAACTTAACTGCGAAAATATTGAAGGATGAAGCTACCATTGTTTTTTACTAAGCAAATCGGAGATACTCAGGTCATCCTAAGGCAATTAGATTCCCACCATTATTGGTCTCTTCTAGATGCTTCCTCTTGAGCTATTCCCATCCTTAGCCCCACTCCTCACGGGATCCTCCTTCATGAAAATCTGGGATTCTGTCCTCAATTCAAGCCAGAGCTCCTTGGGAGTCTATAGAAGGAAAACCCTCCTGCTTGGGACTCCAAACACTCTCCCACGTCCCTTGTGAAACTGCCCAGTTTAGACCCTGAAGTTCTGATAGGGTGTTGGGTGGTCTCCTGGAGAGCCTGCTTACCCCTCCCCCATACGGTTTCTCTAGGACTTTGATCTGTCTGAGCTGACCGCCCTGCACCCCACCTCCAAGCCTTCTTGATATTTGTCTCTGGTCAGTTATCCTACCACATTTCGGACTTTCCCCTGCACTTAAGTGAATTTAACAAAACTCCCCAGTGCAGTTTTCCTGTAAAAACAGCCTCCTGTTTATTCTGAGAAGAATCTAGAATAATCACAGCATTTAGAGCTGAAAGAAGCCTGAGGGAGCATCTAGTTCCAATTTGTACTAAACTTGTACCAATTTAAAAATTGAGAGTCTGAGAGATCAAATGGCTGGTTGACTCTGCTGCTCTCTTAAATGAGTTAACATTTCCTGGCTTTACTGCCCATTTATTACAAATGTTAAAATAAGCGTTTGCATTCGTAAGACCCCCATACTTTTCTGTTAGCCTTCTTCTAGCAGAAAGAAGACCTCTCCGGTCACATGCAATGTGGAGGGGAGGGGACTTCAGATACACTTAACACTGTGATAACAGCTATTTTCCTGTTAGGTTGTCCCTTCATTATATATATATATATATATATATATATAGGTTGTTCCTAAGACATTCTACCCACTGCCGAACATCGGTGTAGAATAATGTCTGTGGGTTCGTTTCATTCACTGTAAAGCTGTCCAACAAACAGTAATCATTTTGTCTCCACACCTTAGTGGTTTGGGATACATAAGCAAGGGTTGTATAGGTTTTATGCACTACACTTTGCAGACTTTTGATGATTTGCATGCTCTCTCTACTCCCTCCACCCAGATCAATGGTTTAGACATTTCTTTTCTTTCCACACTCATCAGTTATTGAATACTCTTTTTTTAAATTTTGTTTAACATTTTAATTTACTTTTGAGATGAGAGATACAGAGAGATAGAGCGTGAATAGGGGAAGGGCAGAGAGAGAAAGGGAGACACAGAATCCGACACAGGTTCCAGGCTCTAAGTTGTCAGCCCAGAGCCCGACGTGGAGCTCAAACCCACAAACTGTGAGATCATAACCTGAGTCAAAGTCAGACAGTTAAGCCACTGAGCTGCCCAGGTACCCTGAATACTCTTTTGTCAACTGTTTTTCAGCTGTGAGTGGGCAGGACTGCTGGTGTCTAGGGTGATCAGTTCATCCTGGTGTGCCCAGGACTTTCCTAGTTTTAGCACTGATGCCCCACATCCCGAGAAATCTCTCAGTCCTGGGCAAACTGGGGCAGATGGTCACCCTAAGTGCTACCCTAAACACATTTCTGCTTGCTTCCCAATGCCCAGATCATCTTGGGATCAAGAACTGATGCCTTAGATAGTTGCGTTCCTCAGAACAGCACTGATCAATAATTGGAAAAATGTTACCATCAAAAGCACTCAGTTCTGCAGATTCCAAAACACTGAAGACACATCGAAGGGTAGTGATAGAGACTATGCTATCAGTCACGAGGGCCCTAACCAAAGCAGACTGGGACCACACCTCCTCTATTTATAACAAATTTTCCTTTTTTTTTTTTTTTGAGGAGAAAGGAGAGAGTTTAAGGAAATCATTTCAAAGGATAAGTTGGTAAACATGAAATCTGAATCTAAAATCACTATAATCAGTGGGAGAATCAAATGCAAAGATCTTTAGTAACATGCAAACACAGGACACATCTCAGAGACAATTTTGTTGGGCTTTAACATTTAGAAAAGAAGAAATGTCTGCTTCTTTGGGATTGATCCAAGCCTTCTGCCCTAATAATCTGTCTAAGCTCAAGTTAATGACAAGTTCTGTGGGAAAGAAGCTAGCAGGATAGTGGATTAAATAAACTGAACACAAGTCAAGAATTTAATAGAGCTATTAAAAGTAGAAGTTGGAAGAAGCCACCCCCTATTTCTATTTTAAGACTGTTTTGTTTCCACTTATTTGAAAATGTTCAAAAGATAAAGAATATCTTCAAGATAGAGATATCTGGCAGCTGCTGAATGATAAGATACTGGGTCTTAGTAGAATGATAAATACTGGGTCCTTGCAACATGAGGTCGACATTTAAAAACATGGAGGTGGTTTCCAGGTAGTTGGTAGGACAAGGGTAACGGAAGAATATCCCAGATGTGGACAGACCTTGGATGTGCAAATTCACTTCACGAATTTGTCCTCTTTTTCTCAAAGGAGACATTTGGAAACCGAAATGTTGTATAGAAAGACAGACAGTCATCTATTCTGTTCCTTGAAATTTAACAGAATATAACCAAAGATAAGATGTTTGTTTGTGTTTCTCTTTTGGCTTTTGCTTTTGTTTTTTGTTTGGGCAATTGACCCCAGATGGGGAAGAACTTTGCTACCCCAAGAAGGCTTCTAAGGAAGTAGAAAAGGGAGTGTGATCCCAGAAGATTGAGGTAAGCTAGGGTGACCAGATGTGGAAGAGCAGGAGGAGAAGACGTAGAAGAAGTCTTCATAGCCAGATTTACTTTCCACCACTTGGATAGACTATTCCTTTAAAAATTGGGAAACTAAGGGGCGCCTGGGTGGCTCAGTCAGTTAAGCCTCCGACTTAGGCTCAGGTCAGATCTCACGTTTGTGGGTTCGAGCCCCGCATCAGGCTCTGTGCTGACAGCTAGCTCAGAGCCTGGAGCCTGCTTCCGGTTCTGTGTTTCCTTCTCTCTCTCTGCCCCTCCCCCTCTCATGCTCTGTCTCTCTTTGTATCAAAATAAATAAAACATTAAAAAAAAAGTTTAAAAAAAATTGGGAAACTAAGGCAGAGTGATCCTAAGAGACTTTTCCAACGTCACGTAAGCAGCAGAGCTTTGTTTAAACTCTGCTCCAGGGGCGCCTGGGTGGCTCCATCTATTAAGTGTCCAACTCTTGATTTGGGCTCAGGTCATTATCTCGCATTCATGAATTCAAGTCCTGCATCAAGGTTCTATGCTGACAGCATGGAGCCTGCTCGGAATTCTCTCTCTGCCTCTCCCTCACTGGTGCTTTCTGTCTCTGTCTCTGTTTCTCTGTCTCTCAAAATAAGTAAAGTTAAAAAACAATAAAATAAAGTCTTAAAAAAAAAAGCAACCCTGCTTCAAAGCCTTGGTCTTCCCCCACCTTGCTATGTATCTGTCTCTAACATAACCTTTTTGTGGGGTGATCCAGCAGGCTGGCCCTCTGAAGAGGTAACCATTTGGATATGATTTGGAAATACAGGCTGAAGAATCTCAAAGTGTAGTTGCCCCTCTTTGGGGCAGGGAAACAGGGCAGAAGAGGCCAACGCCACCATGATAACAGTGACCTTGAAGACTCCTGCCTATCCTTTGGGATTAGGTGGCAGAATGACCCCTCAAAAACGTTCTGTTTCACTGTTCAGTACCTTGTCAGGTAGCTGGGGCAGCTAGGCTCCTAGGGGAACCAAGTTTGCTAATAGAGAGATGCTTTAAGATCGTTGAGTGATTCTTATGTGCAGGGCATTCTTCTAAGCTCTTTTCATGTCCTGACCTATTTTAATCTCTGTAGAGCCCTATAAGGTCAGTCTTCTTAATACTTCCATTTCATAGAAGAAGGGAGGAAACTGAGGCGTACAGTCCAGTGCTGTGCACTACGGCCCGGATGGTGGATGTAAAGAGGCTTCATTCAAGTGTAAGGATGACCACTATTACTATTTGGCCCCATTTCACATTTCTTTATCTGGAAAGATACAGAAACTATAGGTAATTGCAGAGGCTCCCATATTGCAAAACAGAGGCCTAGAGGAACATGATTGAAGTCTAGAACAGAGGTCACCAAACTATGCAGCGCCCATGGGCCAAATCTCACCCATCTCTGTACTTTCCACAAGCTGAGAATGACTTCACATTTTTAAATGGTTCAAAAAACTCAAAAGAAGACTATCTAGTGACATGGAAGTTATATGAACTTGAGATATCAGTGCCCATAAATAAAGACTTAGCCAGACACAGGCACACATTACGGCTACTTTCATGCTGTGGGAGCAGAAGTGAGTGGTTATTACATCAGAAACCAGATGTCTCACAAACCTAAAATATTTACTATGTGGCCCTTTATAGAAAAAAAAATGCTGATGCCTGATATGGAATCATGTGGTCGACATAACTGCATAATACTTTTAGGGAAAAATTTGTGTCGTAATTGTGAGTTTATTAAATAATTGAAAGCCTCCCCTTTTCTGCAGAAAATGATTTTAAAAATCCTTCACAAATGATTTTTTAAAAAAGACTGTGCATAAGATAGATAAATACATTTATATTCCTTTTCACTAAATGTTCGTACTCTGCTTGTTTTCGGAGACGGTCTGGTTGACCCAATGTTTGCCCTGATCTTTAAGATTGTCAAGCCCTTTCATAGACATCAACTTATTTGATAGTTTACAAATGCTGGGGGTATTCATTGATCGATAGTAATAAAATGGTCACTGATCTGTACAAATGCCAGCCATCCTTTGATTGGTCTTGCAGTGCTCTGCTTCCGGATTTTTTCTTGAACGGACTCATCCCCGCAGTCTGTCACCTTTCTGACAACAGGGTGCCTGGGTGTCCCCCTGCTACATCCCTCTTTGAATTTGTGACTTAAAAAAATGTTTATTTATTTTTGAGAGAGAGAGCGAGAGAGAGCACATGAATGGAGAAGGGGCAGAGAGAAAAGGAGACAGAGAATCCCACGCAGGCTCTGAGCTCTCAGCACAGAGGTCTTGAACTCATGAACCGTGAGATCATGACTTGGGCTGAAACCAGGATGCTTAACTGAGTGAGTCCCCCAGGTGCTCCTTAATTTGTGACTTCCTACCTGCTTAGTTCTGCGTAACTTTGTTATGACTGCATCTATACTAAGAGCTTATGGTCCAAGACTCAAGGGGGGTTCAAAGTACATGACCTTTGATGCTTAAAACAAAGATGAAAATTTTACATCTTGAAGGCGAAATGCAGCCTTCAGGGTGCATGTACGTGCTTGTACTTGTGTTTTAAAAATCTCTTAGGTGCCTGGTAACATTCAAAGAGTTTGGAAATTTTTTTTTTAGTGTAAAATTCAGATTTCTCACTTCTCTTAAAATATTTGAACAGCGGGGCGCCTGGGTGGCCCAGTCAGTTAGGCATCCCACTTGGGCTCAGGTCATGATCTAGCAGTTTGTGGGTTCGGGCTCTGTGCTGACAGCTCAGAGCCTGGAGCCTGCTTTACGTTGTGTCTCCCTCTCTCTCTGCCTCTCCCCCACTCATGCTCCTTCTCTGTCTCTCAATAATAAACATCAAAATTTTTTTTTTAATATTTGAGAAGGCGGTAGTACAGGCCTATGACCAGCGTGGCATTATTGGCCAGAGAGGCAGCTGGTTGCTGTAGGTGGGCACTTGCTTTAGGCTCTTTCCTGCGGTCCCCACCCTCTCTCTGTGTCCTCCGACACCTTGCCCAAGAGTGAGCTGCCACTTGTGAACCTACTGGCCCTGTCTTTCCCTTCCTCCTCCAGCTTCACTTACTATTTTCATTTATCTTCCTATACGACATTCGAGTGCATGAATCCAGCCCGCAAATTTGTGATCATTGTTTTGGTTGCTGGGAGATCTTTTCTTGTTTGTTTTCTGTGTCTCCCATGTAGCCAAAGCATGTTGCCAGACTGACACAGAATGGTAGACACTAGGCGGAAGTGAGGGGACCAGTTGAAAAGCATTGCCGGGACTCAACAGCAATAATTAAGCTGAGAGGAGCAATCCTCGGTAAAGAAATATAAGCCCTTGGCAAAAAGTCAGGCCCGGATTCCAAGCCTGCCCCTGCGGAGAACCAGACCAGCATTCCCGTTTACCCCTCATGGCTCAGCTGGGGCTGACACAGAGCTCCTGGGTTACTAGGAATTAAATGACTGTAGGGAAAAAAGATCCCACCTGGTATGGTGTTCTTAGAAACCTTTAGGTTAGCCTAGCCTTTTGTTTTCTTGTAGAGCTGAGCTGAGGATATTTTGTTAGCTGCCCCAGGGCTATATCTCCTCGTTTGTGATGTTAAAGATTATCCTGGGGGCAGAGAGAGGTGAGGAGTGTGAAACAAAATGCCCCTGGACGACAGTTTTCAGTAGGTGAAGCCAACTGGAGTGAATAGAGCAGAAATAATGTATTGGTTGGAAGTTAATGGCTTAGCCCGCCCAATTATTTGCTGGAGGAAAATGTCTGTTCAGTTGCCACAGATACCAAGCAAAACAAACCTACCCGCTGGGCCAGCTGCTTCGCGGGCATCACATTGTAATCTCAGGTTGCTCATCTGAACCGTTGTAAATAAGGCAGGACGGACCAGAGAGGTGTTTCCTGGGCTGTGCCATTTGGAGCTGTAAATCACATCTCGCCTCTTGCAGCCCCGTTGGCAATCTGCTTTGACTAAATTATGATGAAAGATGTGTTGAGTTTGCTTTGTATTGGCGTTCCATTGGGGCTCTCTTGTAGGGTCAAGGGTCAAGGCAAAAAGAGGGGCAAACCACCTGAACCTGCAATGAGAGCCCATGCCTCCCTTCCCCCACCCTGCCACCTCCCCCCCCCCCAAGTCCTGCCAAGGATGTATTTACAGAAAAGGATGTGGCTCTACTAAGAATGAAGGGAAGTGAAGGCATCCAAACGGGCTATTCAATTCTTCCCTTCCTGCGGCATATTTCTATTTTGTGTCTGGGGTGAAGGGGGAGAGGGATGGGGAAGGAAAGGAGTGGAATTTAATGTCCCTTCTTTTTCAGTGGAAATAAAGCAACCCACTGGAAAGCCTTAAGAGGGTAAAGCTTTCACTCTGCCATTACTAAGAACGGAGTCAAAATATCAGTTCATTAACAAGGTCCAAAATGTTGGATATTCTTCTAGAGAGAAACAATAACAACCATTGGCAATGCTTATTGATCATATATGATCATAAACATAAACCCTGAACAAGAGTCATCTCTCTCTCTCTGTTTTTTAAGGTTATTTATTTATTGAGAGAGAGAGAAAGCAGGGGAGGGTCAGAGAGGGAAGAAGAAAGAGAAAATCCCAGGCAGGCTCCACACTGTCAGCGCAGAGCCTGATGCAGGGCTCAAACTCACAAACCGTGAGATCATGACCTGAACCGAAACCAAGTCTTCACCAAGAGCTTAACCAACTCGAGCCATCCAGGTGCCCCGAGAGTCATCTCTTTTTATGTTCTTCCCAACCACGTGAAATGGAAACCACTGTGACTGTCCATCTCACAGATGAAGAATCCAGGGCCAAGAGGGGTTCAGGAACTGTACCCTGGTCCCTCAGCTGGTCAGTGATCGGCGGGGATTTGAAGCCAAATGGACTGGCTCCAGCATCTGGACTAGGGAGGTGCAGAGTGAGACTTCCTGGCTTCTCTCCAGCTGAATGACTTTGGAAAAGAATATTCTTCTTGGCCTCTGTTTCCTGATCTGTGAAATAAAGGGTTGTATTAGATGATCTTTCAGGTCTTTAAGGGGGTGCCTGGGTGGCTCAGTCTGTTAAGCGTCAGGCTTTGGCTCAGGTCATGATCTCACGGGTTCGTGGATTTGAGCCCCGCGTCGGGCTCTGTGCTGACAGCTAGCTCAGAGCCTGGAGCCTGCTTCGGATTCTGTGTCTCCCTCTCTCTCTGACCCTCCCCTGCTCACTGTCTCTCAAAAATAAATTTAAAACACTAAAAAAAAAAAAAAAATTAAGGTCTTTAAGGCCCCTGCCATCTTTTTAGGTCTATTTCCAAATCAGTATCCGTCTCGTCCAAGCCACCGTTGTCACTCATTAGGTCAGCCAATTACAGTAAGCTGGGGGTGGGGGTGGGGTACAGGAAGGGGGCAAGGAGATCACTGCATTATACACCCAACACTTTCCTAACCGAGGCGGCTGCCCCAATCACCACGTCCTGCCCAGACAGGTAGGATGTCTGGGTGATTACGGGACTGAGGTGGCAGCCAGCATTTTTAGCATACCGCTGTGACTGCCGCAGTGGATTTTGTCGTTGGACCAGTCCCTTTCCCCCAGAAGCGTCCTTACCGCCCTCATAGGTCTGCGAGGTACTCCACACTTGCCGGGTGCTCCAGGCACCTGGCCCAGGTGAGCTCTGACAACCCTTCTGTAATGTGACCAGACCTGCTGGGCTTCTCTTTCTTCCCGCCTCCCCTGAATTACACCAAGTGATACTTCCAGGAATTTTGCAGCAGTTCTGAAGCCTTTGTTCTTTCTTCAGAATAAGGAAGTGGGAGAGGCAGCTTGGTGGGAAGGAGACTGCTTTGAGTTCTGTGAAATGAACTCAAGTCTGAAGATGTCAGACTTTCCAAAAGACCTAGACTTATCGCAGATAAATAAACACCGCGTTGACAGCTCGAGTTATCTGAAGCTCTGTGTGAAACGGGAACCAGCTTTTGCTCTCTGGGAACAAGGATTATCACGTTACTGTCTGGTGCACAAACTAAGGTGTGTTTGTTTCATTTATGATTTATGTCATCCACACGGACCCTTCAATGTTACAAGTCACTCCTGGGTTCCTTCTGCCATACCTCAGGGGCGTAATTCTTTTTTTTCCTCTTCCCATAGCCTACACAGACTCTGGTATATAACACCATGGGAAACTGTCTGATTTCATCCAGGAAACACGGACCACACCAGACTTTTTTTTTCTTTTCTTCTTCTTTCTTTCTTTCCCTTTTTTTTTTTTTTTTTTTTTTGCCGCTGATAATCTACTTAACACGTGTTACAAGTGCATTTTTTTTCTTATTTGTGTCTGTATGCCCAGAGGTAGAAACAACACTGACGTGCAAAGAGAGGGGCAGAGAGACGGGCAGAGAAATAAATTTGCCCGAGGGGCAGAAGTCTTAAACCTTGGGATGTCCGCGGGCTGCTCGCAGATTGCGGGGCTCCCCGGGAAAAGTTAGGAGCCTTTGCTCTAAAAGGCGAGGGGGGAAGCCTGAGAAGAGAAGGGAGATGGTATCGGAATAGATTGGATGGAAGAGGGGGCGGGGTGAAGCCAGGGAAACTCAGCCCCGGTGCAAAGGACCCGTCATTCCATTGCATAAGGTAATTTGCTAAGATCCGCCACTTGCATTTCGTATGCAAATGCGAAGGCCTCTGGGCGGGGCGGAGCGCGGCCGGGTTTCTGCACCGAGGGTCGGAGGAGCCCGGCCAGCCCCGCCAGCATCTCTTCTCCGGCCGGCGCCCCAGAGGATGGACGCCACGCGGAAGCCGCCAGTGAATGAGGACCGAAGCTGGGGCGTTTGAGATTCGAGATTGCGAAGAGCCGTCCGTTCAGCCTCCTCACGCCTGAGGTTTCAGGGACTGGTCATTTCTCCATCCCTGGAGAGAGATTCCTTCCCCAAGGAAGCGAAAATAATGAGCTTTTGGAGGTATTGCTGTTTTGCTTTCATTCTGCTCGCTGTGGTGGTTTTGGTGATCCTTTATAGTAGCCAGCTAAACGTGCCCAGGAGTTTCGGGAAGCTGAATAGCTCCAGCCAAAGGTATTTTCGAATGCAAGCCTGTGATGACGCCTTAGAAGATAAGTCAACTTTTTTGTGGGGCAAGACCTTGCCATCCCCTTTGGGAAGCGTCCCTTGTAAGGACTACCTGATCCAGAATCACTACATCACAAGCCCCCTGTCAGAAGAAGAAGTCGCTTTTCCTTTGGCTTATGTCATGGTCATCCATAAGGACTTTGATACTTTTGAAAGGCTGTTCAGGGCTGTCTATATGCCCCAAAACATCTACTGTGTTCACGTGGATGAGAAAGCCCCAGCAGAGTTCAAGGAATCTGTATGGCAGTTACTGACTTGTTTCCCAAATGCTTTTGTGGCTTCAAAGATAGAGCCTGTGGTCTACGCAGGCATTTCCCGGCTCCAGGCTGACCTGAACTGCCTAAAAGACCTTGCAGCCTCCGAGGTGCCGTGGAAATACGCTATCAACACTTGTGGGCAAGACTTCCCCCTGAAAACCAACAAGGAGATAGTGCGGTATCTGAAAGGATTTAAAGGGAAGAACATTACCCCAGGGGTGCTGCCCCCGGATCACGCAATTAAGCGGACTAAATACGTCCACCGGGAGCACATAGGCAAAGATGGCTCTTTTGTGAAGAATACTAATATTTTGAAAACCCCTCCTCCACATCAGCTGACCATCTACTTTGGCACTGCCTACGTGGCCCTCACCAGAGAGTTTGTCAACTTTGTCTTCCATGACAAAAGGGCCATTGATCTCCTACACTGGTCAAAAGATACTTACAGCCCTGATGAACATTTCTGGGTAACACTTAATAGGATCCCAGGTATGTGCTGATTTCCATTTCAATGTTTTCTTATTCACAGAGTGGGTTCACTAACACGGAACTCTTCTAAGAAAACAGACCCACTTGAAATTATTTGGAAAAAAATTTTAGCGCATAGAAAACTATTAGTCTGGTTGCTTTTTCTGTGGCCCAGTGCCTACCATGTGTGAAATCACTCCCTGATCTTCCGTGTAGTTTAGTGCCAGCTCTCTTGTCTCGTAACTGTGTGCAACCTAGTGATCTAAGAAGTATGTGGGGCTTCAGGACGTCTGGCAAAACTGTCTTTGATCACGTACCACACAGTTACTGACTTGCAGCTGTCTTTTGCTTTTGTTTTTGTTTTAGCTGAGGTATAAATGACATGTGCTAGCTCAGTCTTGTGAATGAACGGTTTTCATAGCCCTTGAGAAGCACAGCTATAATGTGATGGAATTGATTTTTAATGAGCAGTCTAGAATTTATGGGTTCTAATAGGTAGTGTTTCTTTCAGAGCATGTCACAGAGCATTACACTGATCCTCAAAGTCATCGCTCCAAGTTGATGGGGCTGTTTTCAGAATCTTAGAATCTTCTTTGGATGTTGATGAATGATCTCTTCGGTGAAATGTCTCTAGTCTACGATCTGATCACGTACCCAAGTCTCAACCGACTGGGTTCAGCATAAGCAGTCTGATACGGTGTTGCCTAGAAGAACTGGGTAGAATGAATTGGAACAGAGTTGATCCAAAGTAAATTCTCAATTTTGAAGTCACAGATCATTAGAAATGCCAGTTTGCAGCCCCTTAGTTTCATATACTGTTAAGTCTTTTCCATTTTATATGATAATCTGGAAGGAGGTCCAAGGGGTGCCAGGCGACTGGAGGCAGAAAACAGCACCAAATTCCCTTTTTGATTCAGCACTGAGTATCTTTTCAAAGTTCTGTTGTCCGTATGTCTCCTGAGAACACCTGTGTGCCCTGTCACACCTGTCGCTGGTGATGCCTCCATCATCTGGTTTCCACTGTTGTGGGTACCAGCCCAGCGCGAGGGTGGCCCAGTGCCTACCATGTGTGAAATCACTCCCTGATCTTCCGTGTAGGATTACCGGTGACACACTGGAGTGTTTGAAGCCACTTTCATCTGAAAGTAGATTCGTATGGCTACTCATTTCTCAGTCACTCACTCCCCATTCCTAAGAGCCAAACTGGAGTCATGGTCACAGAAGTCTGGCAAGGAGACTGGGAGCAGAGACATACACTATCCCATGAGCTACTGATTTGTAGGAGCAGGAGTAAACCGTAGTGTGGTGCATGTTCACCCTGATTATTTACAAACGACTATCATAAACGCATGTAAATATATGATATGTGGCATCTACTATTGTTTTTTGTTGGTGTAGTTTGCTGCAGATGTATGTGCTGCATCATTTCTTTTAATTAGGAGAAATGGTCATTGGACTCCTCATGAGCAGAGGAATAAAAGATTTAGAGAAAGACCAAAGTAACATGTTCATCTGCGGGGGACCAACCCACGCACCACAGTCGAAAGGTCCCGAGTAGGGGGTTGGTGTCGGCGAAAATATCTCTAAGAAAGAAGATAGACAAGACGAACAAGACAGACGAGACAGACAGCGTGGATGGTGGTTGGTAAAAAAGGACCTTTATTAAGATAGCCAGGGTCTTATATACCATAGGTGATTACATCATCTCTTTAATGGTTGCATAGTTCAAAGTCCTTGAAGACATGCTCCGGATAAGGTCATTCTTATCAGGACAGTAGTAAGTAGCAGGATTAGGTCATTACAAAAGAGGAATCCCCTAATAATAGTCCAGTTTTAAACATAAGATAAACCTAAAGAATTCTATGAGGAAATATCCATTCCTTAAGGCCCTTCATCAGTTACTCAAGGGTGGGATGCTGATCCTTCTATATGTAAATCTTCTGGTAAAGGATTATGTTCACTCCCAACAGCAGACAAAAGAGCCAGAAAATAAAGTAAGGGAAGGTCACTGACTGACCCAAGTTGATTCAAAGCCTAAAAGTATATGTCTCTTTACAAAGCAATGAGAAAATCATAGGAAGAACAGAAGCCATATGTGGGGCCCAGGAGGCCAAAGATTGTTTGAGGGTTACTATTGCCTACTGGGCCCCAACATTCATCTTTACATGGCTTGTCTAAGCAAAGATGAGATCTAATCCTGAAATTGTGTGACCTGAAGTTTGAATTTGCACCAGGAAAGGAGGGAATAATCATTTCATCCTTCCTGTATATCTGAAGCAAATTCCCTGCAGAATCCCAGAAAGGAGACAGGACAGGGGACAGGTGCGGGGGGAAAATATGAGGGGGGCGATGGAGGTAAGCTCTAGCTGACCACGTTAAGCTGGAAATAAGGTTAGCAGGAATATGGAGAGAGAGAGAGAGTGTGTGTGTGTGTGTGTGTGTCTGTGTGTGTGTGTTGGAACACGGGTTACATGCGGAGGCTTGGCAGGGCCACTGTGCTAACCGGCGTTGTGGGAAGGTATTCTTGCTGGAACTGATCACCAACCCCACACAGCTTCTGTGACAGCTTCCTCAGTCCCCATCTGGAAGCGGCTTTGATCTGGCTCTTCGTCCTATGAGCCAGTGGAAATGGCCAGTGTTCTTACAATAGGCTGGAGCGTGGGGGAGAAACAATCAGGCTGAGACTCTGAACCTAATCACTGTGCAGCATCTCGAGGACTTTGTCCTCACAGTGAATAGAAGTCTTAAAAAATTAATGGAACATTTTGACATTTCTATTTTCAGCACTCAACAAATATTTATTTAGCCCTTTGTTGGGCCAAGCACTGTTCCATGGACTGAGGGTGCCTTTTGTGAAAAGACAGACATGACCTCAAGGAGTTTGTTTCAGGATTTGTGATTGTAATATATTGGACTAATTTCCCCCTACTCCAGTCACTCAGAGAATATGTTTTTCCCCCTGAATATCGTTCCTTGTTTTTTTTTTTTTTTTTTTTTAGTTTTTTTGTTTTTTTTTGAGAGAGAGAGAGAGACAGTGTGAGCAGGGGAGGGTCAGAGAGAAAGGGAGATACAGAATCAGAAGCAGGCTCCAGGCTCCGAGCTAGCTGTCAGCACAGAGCCCGACGTGGGGCTGGAACCCACCAACTGTGAGATCGTGACCTGAGCTGAAGCCGGACGCTCTCAACAGCAGGCGCCCCATCCCTGTTTTTAATACATTGTTTTTAAAGTTCGCTTTCTAAAGAACAGGAAGTGTATTCGAAAGGTGTCAAACCTTTTTATTTTGCACTCCATCAGCTCCTGATAGATTGCTCCTTATATATCCTTCCAGAGATATTTTGCTACATTTACAGACAATAACATGAATGAAAACATCATGCTCGGAAAACAGTACACATCCTTTTTCTTTCTAACTGAGGTGAAATCGGCATAGAACATGATACCAGTTGCAGGGGTACAACATAATCATTTGATTTATGTACACACTGCAGGGTGATCACGGGAAGAAGTCTAGTTACCACCTGTTCCTATACAATTAACTCCCTTTACCCATTTTACCCACCCCCGGCCCTTCCTTTTCTGATACCCACCCATCTCCTCTCTGTATTCTGTGAGTTTTGTTTTGTCTGTTCATCTTTTTAAAATAGTATTTTGTCCATTTATTTATTTATTTTTAAGAAATCCCTATACCCCGTGTGGGACTCGAACTTACACGCCCAAGATCAAGCCACATGCTGTACCGACCGAGCCACCCAGGCGCCCCTACATAAATATCTTTTTATCACAAAAATACGCAGAAGAAAAATGATCTTTATAGCAGGTCCCCTGTTGTCTGTAAGTGAGAAAGAAAAGACTACACGATGTGTTCCTTGTTTACACAGATCATAGGCCGACATGTAGGAAGCTAATTTTAACTTAAATGCGTTAGTTTTTCTTCTTTTGAAGCATTCTGTAATCTGGATCCAAACGATTTTGTGGGACGAAGGCCCCAGATGATCTTTGTTTCCGAGACTCCGGCAATGTTGAGTGCACAGAACTCTCTGATAGGTTAATAGAACACCTGTCGTTTCCTTGCTTACGGCTTTGCAGTGGCTTTTCATTATCTGGAGGATCAGGTTGAAGTTCTGAATGTGACCTGACCTCCATGACCTGACTCCTCCTCTCCTACCCCTTCCCTGACCCCTCTCTCTACCTTCATTACTTTTTACTTGATGTCTCAAACTTTATGTTCCAGCAACTACTTGGCCCTATGCACTTTTGCAAGTTTCACCTAACTCACGGGGTGGGGGGTGCTTTTTGTGATGTCTTCTCTGGGATATCCTTCCTACCATCTCTGTCTGACTAACTCCCATTCATCCTTTATAACTCACCTTGGACGGCAATCTGGAAGCCATTCCCCAACCACCCACCTCCCAAATAGTTGGTAGTTGGTACTCCAACTCTGGGTTCTCTCATACTGAACACCCCGGCTGCCAGCATTGGATTATAATTTCCTGCTGAGTGATGATCGCCTCTGCCCTACCTCCTCAGCATTCCGGTTCCTTAAGGCTAAGAAATACGACCACCATATTTGTCTTCCCCACCTCTACCCCTCACCACCACCTATCACGGTGCCTGATTTGAGGATATGTAGCTTGCTGGGTTGTTGTGGGTTAGGCTTAGGGAGGGGCTAGAGAGTTAGGAGAAGATTAGAAGGATGTATAGAAGTGTCCTGCATCTGGGTGGGATGGCAGTAATTTGTGATAGTAAGGATTAGAGAAACAGTAGGTAAGATACCGCTTGGAGGTATAATTCCACCATAGCTAGGCCAACAAAGATAAAGGTATCAGGAAGACCTTGTATAACTGGCAAGCCCCAAGGTTCCAGTTGGAATGTTATTAAAGAAAGGCTCCTCCTTAGAAAAGCTGATCTCCAGGTAGCTACCCTAGGGCCATCCTGCCGTGGTATCTGATTCCGAGAGAAAGCACCAGCACACTTCAGGGATGCCTGCAGTTCGTTTCCATCTTCTGTGCACCTGGTTTGAGTTTCTCCCCCAACTTGGCACCCATCCAGCCCCTCTGTTAGTAAGATACCTGGTCTGCTCCCTGTTCGTGCAGCAGGCTTCTACTTACTGTCTCCATTTGATCCAGGCTGCCTCTTAGCTACTGGATTAGGAAAACAAAAAACAAAAAAAAAAAATGGGTATAAGGAAATGAAAGGTTAAGAAAAGACAACAATAGAAAGAAACTTGAAACATTTCTCCAGGTGTAGCTCCCAGGAGATATAAACACTGAGCTATTTAGAAGGTATGTGTTCTCTACGGAAAGATTACCGATCCCTTAAATCTGGGCGTGGCTGGATCAGTCCCAGTGTTTTTCAAAGTATGCATTGTGTTCTCTGTACATCAGCCTAAGTTTAGAAATCAGTTTCTAGAACCACAAAGGATGCATTCAGTCGTGTTGATTGTACTGATGACTGAGAATTATAAACACGGATGGACTGGTAGAATCATATCTTAATAATGTCATTAGAACAGTCAGGTCTACAGTACAGCTATTTGTGTGTGTGTGACCAGATGAAAATCCACATTGGCCCCTTATTTGATCAATATGGAGATAAATTCTAGTTGAAGGAAAAACTATATAAAACTGAAACTTCCATGGGTTCCTATCCATTTAACAGAGTTTTAAAACGAAACCATGTTTGTATAGCCAGATCATAATATTAGATACACACAATAAATTTTGCCGTTTTTAAAAAAATTTTTTTTTATACTTATTTATTTTTGAGAGATAGAGAGGGACAGCATGAGCAGGGGAGGGTCAGAGAGAGAGGGAGACATAGATTCTGAAGCAGGCTCCAGGCTCGGGGATAGCTGTCAGCACAGAACCCGACACGGGGCTTGAACACACGAACTGTGAGATCATGACCTGAGCCGCAGTTGGACGCTTTACCGACTGAGCCACCCAGGCGCCCCTTGACATGATTTTTGAAGTATCGTATTAGTGGTTTGGGCCATTTGGTTTGTGTTTCATCATTGGAAAAGGGCTCTGGGTTCTTCCAGGACCAGAAATTTGGGGAAGATTTAAAATTTACAATCCATTCTGGCTCTTGAGTACCTAGACTGATTGATGAGTCTATATCACAGAATGCTGAGTTCCTGGTAGAGAAACCTGAGACGGGTTACATACAATTTACGTAGTTAAAGCTATGCTGAAGCTGCAGGCAGTTTAAGAATCGTTTATGATATCTCTGGTGACTGACTATGCTATAATATTTGGATCATCTCTGCTGGGCAGTCTGTGCCCAAACATACTTTGCTCCCCGCCCCTGTGATGGAAATAATCCAGAAACACTGCCCTTAGTTAACTTTTAATTCCTAATCTCTAGAACAACATTATGCAAGACAGAAGAAATTAAAGTATATATGAAGATTTAATTAAGGATAAATACCATTATGATTGGTAAACATTCACTAAGCTGAACTTAATGTGACTTTCTTGTAGTAGAAAGGATTAACGGAGCATCCACTTTAGAACTGGAAAGGCCATTTTTCCAGTTTTCAATCTGCCATCATTCTCTACCAAGACACATATTTTCTAGAAGCAGCAGTTGCTTTTTTTTTTTTAAACAAAAACATAGTATTTCATTTCAATGACTCTTGAAGCAATACAATAAAATACTTTGTGTATCAAAGCAATAATAGATATATAATCAATGTCAAAATTACCTCTTTAACATAAATAGCTCTACTCTATTTCTCTGAACCACTACCACAGCATCTCCTTCTATTCCCTTTAAGTCCGCATGATACTCTGAAAAGACCTTTGGAGCCAGACAGAGTTTAAGACCTGGCTCCTCTAATTTGCTAACTATGTGCTACTGGTTTTCGTGTATGCTGACCCTCAGTTTACCCATCTGCGATGATGGGAATAATATCTAGCACTTAGTTCCCAGAGCGGTTATGAGTATTAAATAAGATAATGTATGCAGTGCAGTGGTTCTCAGACAGAGCCCTAGAATCTGCCTGTTGAAACACTGATAGCTGAGCCCTACCCCCAGAGTTTCTGATTCAGTCGGTCGGGGGCGAGCCCCAGACTCTGTATTTCCAGCAAGCTCCCAGGTGACACTGACGTTTCTTGCCTAAGAAGCACACTTTGAGAATCACTGATGTAGACCATCTTTTACAGGCACTGGCCCCTTTATAGATTTGCAGCAAATGTTGGTTCTGTTCACTTCCATTAGAGATTTTCCTTGACCGTGAAAAAAGGCAGCCACCAGAAAAAAGAAAGTGAGCCTATATAAGGAGAAACGTGATGATGTTGGTTGCATTGTAGTGGGTGTCATAAAAGTGGTGTGCAAATGACTGATGTTTGGGAAGTACTTGTATTGAGTCGGTATCCCCTGAGCTTGGAAATGAGGCCAAACTGCTGATGAATTTTAGCTTTGCCCTTATTAGCTTTGTGATCGTGGGTAACCCTAACCTCAAACTCCTCATCTCTACAGCTACTTATTAGTTGTTCTGAGAAGGAAATGAAAAGCTTGAGTGTAAAATGAGAGGTTAAGAGTTTATCCGCTTAGGGACGCCTGGGTGGCTCAGTGAATTGGGCATTCGACTCTTGATTTTGGCTCAGGTCGTGATCCCAGGGTTGTGGGATCTAGCCCCACGTTGGGTTCTGCACTGAACCTGCTTGGGATTCCCTCTTTCTTTCCCTCTCTCTCTCCTTTGTCCCTCTTTTCCACTCCCACGCTCGGTTTCTAAAATAAAAAAATTAAAAAAAAATTTGTCCACTTAGTAACAAGAGGATCCTCAATGAGATTAAATTTAAATATATTCTTACTACAAAAGGATGTCTGCATTCCAGCTCCACCACCATGTACCCACAGAGGTACAGGAAGAATATAGGAAAATGTAAGCAGCTTACTTTGTTGGGATGGGTACTAACTCTTTGTAAGTTTGACTTCCCTCAATGTTATTGGTGTAGTTTTTGAAACAACTAAAATCACTCACTTCATCCTCCCACAAACACTACGAAGTATCTTCCTTGAGAAGCATTTCCTTAAAGATTCAAAGGATGTCAATAGTGTCTTCAGGACTTTATTTTGCAATCACATCGTGGGAAAGAAACAGGAATTGGGATGGATAGCTTGTTTTGTTTTCTTAAGCCATCCTGTGAAACAGAAGCGACTTAAAATGGTATTTGTGTGGAACATAATATAATTTCTCAGTAAAGGAAATCAGCACAACCAGGACATGAAAGAAATGACAGCTTTTTCACAATCATTCTGTACAGGTTTTTGCCGGCCCAGCCACATCCTTCCCATTTTGGGTGTTCAACTTCCTCAAAGTTAAAACAAATGTCATCCCTCCTAGCTACGTTCACAGGGATAATTTATAAGCTCTAATATGAAATTCACCAACAGACACCACCATAACTGCCCATTGGCCAGTTTCAACAACTACAAATATACTACACAGAGTCAAAGCAAGAAAACACGACTTCTGGAAAATCATGGAGTGGACTCAGTTTTCAGAAATGAGTAAGCTTCTTCTTTTCAAGGGAAATACAACACTCCAATAGTCCAGGCTAAGGCTTTCTAGAATCCCATAATAATGATTTGCTGAAAAGTGAAACTCTTCTTATCCAACCCAAACCATTAAGATACATTACATCAACCAGACTGCATTTTCTTCTTCTTCTTTTTAAAAAAATTTTTTTAATGGACAAAGCTGAATCTACAAATTCTGTAGACATTGGAAGCAAGAGTCAGAATAATGCTTGTTAACATGTCCATTCTCTTGGCCTTCCTCTTTCTGCAGGGAAGATGGGTAGAGTGTGTTACCTAGAGTAGTAAGCTGGTCAGCGAGACAGACTCTTCCTGTGCAGTGTTTAGAGATGCTTTTTTTCATCTCTTATTGCTACCGCATACCACTTCCTTTATTTAGGAAAAAAAGGAAAAAGGCCAAGTTGACAGTCTTGCTATTTTATGAGTCCCTGTATGTTTGACTTTGGAAATGACAAACGGAAAACATTTGCCTACAGATAGTTCTTAATGCAGTTTCCATCACACATCCTGTAGAGCCTTCTCTGTTGGGTTCAATCATCTTGTTAATTTTTCACATATGTAATTTAATCTGAGATTCCCCAGGTTTCAAGCTTCTGAGCTTTGCACGAGGTTTCTCTCCTATTGCAAGACAGCGTGGAGGGAAGAATATGGCCTTGTCAGCTTCTCTGACACTGACCAAATTACTTCATCAAACTGAACCTCAGTTAATTTTGGTTTTAGAACATTAGAGAGAGTTTGGAAGGTGTTTGGGAATTTACTAAAAAGTAAGAAGTGTATATTGGGAAGTTCTGATTTAATTGTACTCCCCCAAATACATATATACATATATATGGAGAATAGTGCATTTCATAGCATTGACTAGGACTTGCTAGTATTTCTCTTCAAAGATGTTTGTCGAGGGGCACCTGAGTTGCTCAGTCAGTAGAGCTTCCAACTCTGACTCAGGTCATGATCTCGTGGTTTGTGGGTTCGAGCCCCACATCAGGTTCTGTGCTGACAACTCAGAGCCTGGAGCCTGTTTCAGATTCTGTGTCTCCCTCTCTCTCTCTGCCCCTTCCTTGCTCATGTTCTGTCTCTGTCTCAAAAATAAATAAACCTTAAAAAATTAAAAAAAAAATAAGATGTTTGTAGAAGAGCCAGAAGAATCTGGGTGGCCTCTAAGGATGGGTCTTGGATGACCCCAAAAGACTCAACGATTAGGACATATAAGCTCTTCAAACTCCCGCAGCTGGACCATGTAAGAAAGGTCAGTGACCTCAATAGGCACCTTACAAAATTATCTCCTAGGTTCTAGCCCCTTGTCCTTGATTAGCTGTTTGACCCTAGACAAGTCATTTCATCTCTTAGAGCCTCGGTTTCCTTCTCTGTAAAATGGGGAAATTGGACTGGGTGATCTCAAAAAAGTTTTCCTGCATTATTTTGCCGTAACTCTGGAGCATGCAGTGGAAGGAGCAAAAATTTTACAGACAGACAGACTTAGGTTTCATGTACCTGGTGTATGATCTTTAGCAGTTACAGTATCCTATGTGGGCTTCAATTTACTCATATGTGAAATGGAGACAATACCAGTGATGGAGAAAGTAGCTCCCCGCTTGGCTATTGGGGAGTCCATGACCATTTCCATCCCTCCCCCACCTTTCCAGTAGGATTACTGGAACAATGACCTCTGCGCAATGAATTTCTCCCCTTGTCACAGTCACTGTGCCCGTGTCTAGAAGCCAACCACCGCTCCTACCATGATTTAGTAAAACTCAGGCCAGCCGCCACAGGCAATGAATAAATGCTGAGCTAGACACAGGCTAGTGTCGTATATGAACTGTGGGGGAGGGAAGGAGGCTCTCTGGAACCAGACTACTTGGCTTCAAGTGCAACTTTGCAGCTCTGCAGATTCCTAGTGTATACACTTTGAGGCAAATTATGTAATCACTCTGAATTTCAGTGCTGTATTTGTAAAATGGGATGATAATAGTATTACCATTGTAAGTAAATTATATGTCATAATACATATCGGTTGCTGAAAATGGTGCATGATGCCTAGTAAGTATTAAAAACTGTCAGGGTTTGGGGCACCTGGGTGGCTCAGTCGGTTAAGCGTTGAGCTTCAGCTCAGGTCATGATCTCGCAGTTCATGGGTTTGAGCCCCGCGTCAGGCTCTGTGCTGACAGCTCAGAATCTGGAGCCTGCTTCTGATTCTGTATGTCCCTCAGTCTCTGCCCTTCCCCTGCTTATGATCTGTCTCTCTCTTTCAAGAATAAATATATGTTTAAAAAATTTTTTTTTAACTCTCAGGGTTTTGTTTTGTATTTTGATTCCACCCAATTGTCCTCATTAAGAGACAACAGATTCTGGAAGAACACAGGTTCCCAAGATGCAGAGGCTTCTATTCTTGGATGCAGATCTTACTACTGAGGATCTGGAAGATTTTCTAAAATTCAGACAAAATCAGCTTGAATTTCCCCCTCCCTCAGCTTCCACTAGTCTCCTGTGTGGGGAAATGAGAGGAGCAGGCTCGCTGGCTGCCCAGTCCTGGGTAGTGAGAGGGACTGTCTCCTGTGCAGCATTTGCAGACGCACAAACTCACGTGCTTGGGTCCTAGGAAACACGTGACCGGCAACAATCCCATGTCACTGCTGCCACCTTGATTCTTGAGGACACCTGCGATTTCTTTTCCTTTTTACAAATTTCTTTTCCCTTAAAATTTTTTTAAGTTTATTATTTATTTTGAGAGAGAGAGAGCGTGCACACAAGTGGGGCGGAAAGAAGGAGACAGAATCCCATACAGGCTGTGCGCCATCAGTGCAGAACCTGATGAGGGGCTCGAACTCACAAACTGTGAGATCATGACCGGAGCTGAGATCAAGAGATGGACGCTTAACAAACTGAGCCACCCAGGCGCCCTGAGGATGCCTGAAATTTCCAGATAACGGGAATCTCCTTTCTCTGCCCCAGCTGAATAAAAACTCGAAGTATTGTCTCCAACAGAATGAAGGGGCACATGAACCAGGTTGAAACAGGGTGGGCGTCTCAGTAAGGGGCATCTGGTCCAGCGCCCTGTCAGCTCCCATCCGTTGTGTACATGAGGGACCCAGGTAGCTAGGAGTGTGCCAAGTGAACTGGATATGGCCTCCTTTGCCTTCAGAGTCCTCCAGGGGTCCACGTGGAATGTCGAAGAGTTGGGCTCCCCCTCCCTCAAAGGGAAGGTGGGCTCCGATCATGGCGTCTTCTAGCCTGTGATGTTGGGCATATCCCTTCAATTCTTCAAACTTAGTTTCCTCAGTCAAGCAATGACCCCACTGATCTCATGATGGTGGTGGGTCAAGGAGGTGTGTGCTCTAGTAAATGAATGAAGTAGTGACTCTGTAACTGAACCGTGATTCTATTACTAGTAACTTCTAACTCCAGCCAAAAGTCTAAAGCCTGTAATGCCACTCCTGACACACAGAAGAAGGTGCTCACTGAATGTGGTTTTGGTTATAGGCGTTTTGTTTTGTTTAAGTGGATGATATTAGAAGGAGTAAAAACTTGGAATGGCTACCTCAAGAGCAACAAAATGACTTTGGAAGGTGGAATGGGTAATTTTGTTCTGGAGTTGGAAGGGATAGTCCTATTATTTAGGTTTAGGGAAACCAAACCCAAAAAGGTGAAGAATTGTTTGAGTCACCTGATTTAGCAGCTGACTTGGGTCACAATGATGGGACTACTAAGTCATAATACGATTCTGTATATTTAGTGCTTCTCACAATTTTGTTCTGAAATACTCTAGATTTTGGAGCAAAAAGTCAGTAGTATTGGGTTATGTATGTTGTCCAGTACTTAAAGATAGGTTTAAAAAAAAGTTTATTTATTTTTGAGAGAGAGAAGCATACGTAGGTGAGGGGCAGAGGGACAGAGGGAGACACAGACTCTGAAACAGGCTCCAGGCTCTGAGCTGTCAGTGCAGAGCCTGATGCAGGGCTTGAACCCACAAACCATGAGATCGTGACCCGAGCTGAAGTCAAACACTTTACTGACTGAGCCACCCAGGCACCCTAATACTGAGATAGATTTTAATGACGGGATTCTATAAAAGTGTTGAGAATTCATCAAAAGTGATAGTGAATATTAATATTTCTCAAATGAAAAATTTTATAAGTACAAAATAGAATTTTTATTTTTTTCAAAGTTTGCTTATTTATTTTGAGAGAGAACGAGAGTGAGTTGAGCAGTGGAGGGCCAGAAGAGGGGGGAGGGAGAAAATCCTACGAACATGGGTCTCGATCCCACGAACCATGAGATCATGCCTGAGTGGAAATCAAGTCTGATGTTTAACCAACTGAGCCACCCAGATGCCCCAAGAAGCTTCCTCTTATATTTTTAAATTGATAAGCACTAAAATGTATTCTTTTTGGCATCCAGTCCCACGTGTTCTGCCCATTGCATAGAGTCCAGCGTCCTCCACTACAGTCAAGAGTGATTCTGTCACCTGAGACGTTCCCTCATGGTGTGTCTTGTAATGAAGTCCCGCCCCCAGTCCAAACCTCGGCAAATCCTGACCTGTTCTGCACCCTATGATTTTGCCTTTTCCAGAATGTCATAAAAATGGAATCATAGAATATGTAATCTGTGGGGATCTAAAAAAGCAGCTTCTTATTCTGCTTTTTTTTTTTAATCTAATGAATTAATTTTGTGTGTTCCAAGGTGAATATGATGGCTTCTTGTAGATCCTCTGGATGCTTCATAGCCATTGATTATTGGTTCCATTTGGCAGCCTTTCCCCATATTATTTATTTATTGCTTTCCGCAAATAATAGAATGGGTTGGGCCTTTTATTATTAAAAAAAATAGTCATTTTTAGTCATATTACTCATTGGGGTAAAAACCAAAATAAATACTGTATGTAATTATATCATTATTAAGATTGTATTTGGTAAGCTTTTGGTGGCCTTGATTTTGATGGTATCTGTGATTCAGAATACAGACCATTCCCGAATTCGGCTCACTGGTTCTCCGCTTTAGGGCGGTGTGAATGTACTTCTACAGTTGGGTAGAAACTGTACTTCGAATTTTGAGTTTTGGTCTTTTCCGGGACTAGTGATCTGCGGTACTTTCTCGTGCATGGCAGCAGCAAGCTGCAACTCCCAGTCGGCCCACAATCCTAAGAGCCAGCAACGGATACACTGACAAATTCTGTACTCGTACAGCCATTTTTGGGTTTGTTTTTAAATGTTTGTTTATTTATTTTGAGAGAGAGAGAGAGAGAGAGACAAAGTGTGAGTAGGGGAGGAGCAGAGAGGGAGAGGAAGACACAGAATCCGAAGCAGGCTCCAACCTCCAAGCTGTTAGCACAGAGCCTGACGAGGAGCTTGAACCCACAAACCATGAGATCATGACCTGAGCCGAAGTCGGATGCTCAACTGACTGAGCCACCCAGGCGCCCCACAACCATTGTGTCTTTCACGTTCAGTACAGTGTTCAATGAGAGTCAACACTGTATTATCAAATAGGCTTTGTGTTAGATGATCTTGCCCAGCTGTGGGTAATATCAGTGTTCCAAGCGTATTTAAGGTAGGCAAGGCTAAGCATTAATGTCCCGTAGATTAGGTGTATAAATGTATTTTCAACTTGATATTTTCAGTTTACAGTGAGTTTATTGGGACTTAACCCCATTGTAAGTCGAGGAAGATCTGTAAATAGTAGGAATGTCACAAACTTAATTGAAAGAAGAGCAAACACTGTATTCCACGTATGACAGACTCACAAAACTTCCATCATGAGTCTTTTCAACCAATCATACGAGAGCAGCACAATGAGCATGTCACAACATCCTGATATGATGTCTTGTCAGAACTCATCCGGGGACACCGGACTGGCTCAGTTGGTAGAGGATGCGACTCTTAATCTCTAGGTTGTGAGTTCAAGCCCCACATTGGGCGTGGAGCCTACTTAAAATCAAACAAACAAAAAGATCATACAGAAGAGAATTTGTCTAGATTTGTAGAGGACTGGAGCGTTTCTCTTTCACTGGGCTCCTGGGTGGCTCAGTCACTGGAGGGTCTGACTTTGGCTCATGGTTTGTGGGTTCAAGATCAACACTGGACTCTGTGCTGACAGCAGAGAGCCCATTTTGGATCCTCTGTCTCCCACTCTCTCTGCCCCTCCCCCCTCATCTCTCTCAAAAACAAATAAACATTAAAAAAAAGAGTTTCTCTTTTACTCTAAGTTAAATATATTAGTCATTGGTCTTGATCTAAATATGTCCATAATTCAGAGTTTCTAAAATACTGAAAAGACTATTATGTAAATTAAACACCAGTGTCAAGTACTTAAGAATAAAGGCCTCAGAACCTGATAGATGGATAACTCAAAACCAGCACTGTGATCCCTAAAATGACTCTGGGCAAAGGAGCAGAGGACAAGGGCGAGGAACTGAAGGAGCCAATGTTTCTTTGAAGTCTTACGTTTTATTTTACAAATTAATGTAAATATCACACTCCTACCCATTCTATAACTTTCTTATACTTAAAAAAATTTTTAGTGTTTTAGTTATTTTTGAGAGAGAGACAGAATGCAAGTTGGGAAGGGACAGAGAGAGAGAGACTGAGAATCTGAAGCAGGCTCCAGGCTCTGAGCTTTTGGCACAGAACCTAACATGGGGCTCGAACTCACAAACTCAGGGATCATGACCTGAGCCGAAGTTGGACACTTAACCAAATGAGCCACCCAGGCGCCCCACTTTCTTAAACTTTTTATTGAAATTTTGCGTGTGGTCAGAACTATGCTTACTAGAATTGATCACTAACCTCTGGCACTGATCCTTCCCTGGATAACCAGCCCAAGAATCCATGTTAGCCTAGTACCCTGGAAAACCCCAGTCACTTCCAAGAGTGACAGCCACCCTCACCCCATAAATTACGTCTGCCTGTCTTTGTGTTGCTATGTATCTTCGAATTGCAGCCCAGTGCTTTTTATCCAAATGTCCAGCATCAAGAGATGTTTCCAGAAGAAATGCTAGGCCTACTCTGTGGCTTTCTGTATTTGTAAAAACAGCTGCAAACTCCATGGGTGAGGGGGTGGCAGGGTAAGGGGTGGGGGTATCCTCCCCACATATCCGGGGCACATCCCAAGACTCTTTCTCCGGGGTTCCTTCTCTTTTGAAAGTTTGTTTAGATGTTTCTCATATTTGCAGAAGATGACTGTAAACAGAAGAACTACTTGTCTAGTTCTGTATAAAACATTAGTCTTGCTATAGATAGGCACTTAGTTCCCAGAATTAGCAACCTGTATATCCACCCCAGTACATGCAGCAACAGATGCAATTTACCAGTGACCTTCAGCTCCTTTGGACCTGTCTCGTGTTGCAAATAGGGATTAAAATTAGACAAGAGCCCTAAACAGTCATGATTTTTATTTGGCTGCCTTTACAAGGAGCTGGAGGGAATGTTCTACAACTTGCGAATGAATTCTTGATGTACGTCCAACTGGGTGTAGCCTGGTGCCTTGTTTTGAAGGTGAAGAAGGCACTGTATACTGGGCAAGATGAAAATTCATCTAATGGATTTGTTAGGGACCTTTTTTAATGGATTTGTTAACAACAAAGTAGTACACACATTTCCAATAGCAAATGACCCAGATGTGAAATCCTTATCATGTAACGGAATGGACCTGTCAACAAACACATCTAAACAAATAGATCACAGAGAAAATTACAGTACTTAATGTTCATGTGCTGCAGATCACAATCTCCCAAGTTTCTAGAATCTAATAAAACTTCAGTCTTCAGGAAATACTTTTGTGAATTGATAAACCTTTGAAAGCAGTCAACATGTGCATAGGGAGTGCCTCCGCTCATTTAGGGAAACCCAACCTGCGTATCTCAATGGTGAAAGCCACTTGTAAAGGGTTGTTTGCGATCTATAGCCAGTATAGATTAGTCAACTCGTTAGTAGCTATGTTGAAGTCTTAAGGTGACATGGCAATATTTATTTGTAGAAGAAGATGGTTTATGGAATAATAGTTTCTTTTTGTACTTCTTACTTCCAATATGGTTAACATACATTGCTATCATAGTTTTGGGTGTACAATACAGTGATTCCACACTTCCATACATCACCCGGTGCTCATCCCAAGTGACTTCCTTTGTCCCCATGTCTTATTTAATTCAACCCCCCAAGCTCCGTCCCTCTGGTAACCATCAGTTTGTTCTCAATAGTGAAGTGTCTGATTCTTGGTTTATCTCTCTCTTTTTCCCCCTTTACTCATGTGTTCGATTTCTTCAATTCCACATGAGTGAAATCTTTCGGTATTTGTTCTTTCTCTGATTGACTCATTTCACTCAGTAGTATACTCTCCAGTTCCATCTTTGTCATTGCAAATGGTAAGATTTCATTCTTTTTTATAACTGAGTAATAATCCATCATATGTATATATTTATCCATTCATTAATTGATGGACACCTGGATTGCTTCTATAATTTGGCTTTATAAATAAGGCTGCTATAAACATTGGGGTGCATAAACTAATGTGTTTGCATTTTGGGGGGTACATACCCAGGAGCGCAATTACTGGATCATAAGTAGTTCTATTTTTCACTTTTTGAGAAACTTCGGCGCTGTTTTCCTCAGTGGCTGTGCCAGTCTGCATTCCCACCAGCAGTGCAAGAGGGTTCCTTTTTCTCCATATCCTGACCAATACTTGTTGCTTCTTGTGAAAATGTTTTCTTAATGATTGTTACCAGTAGGTGTAAGATTGCGTAGTGTTTGGGTTTTGTTTTAACTTTCACTTTTGTTCTTTGTACCTGTAGGCATTATGTGAATCCATTCCAATAGCCAGCGTTCAATTCTTCACCAACTATAGAATAATAGTTTTAAGAGGAGAAAAAGGAAAGATTCACCAGGCAGATATTTGTACATGATTTTATTAATAATGGACAATTTTGTGTTCTCAATCAGGAGCAGCTTCACCCTTCCGGGGGACATTTGGCAATATCCGAAAACATTTTGGGTTGTCACGGGGAGGGGGGGGGGCGGGGGATGGGGAGTGGGAGGGTGGCCCACGGGTGGGGACTGCTTTGTGGCATCCAGTGGGAAAAGGCCGGATACTGCTATACATACACCCTCCAGTGCACAGGAAAGCCCCCACAGCAATTACCCGGCCCCAATGTCGGTAGTGCCGAAGTTGGTAAACTTGCTCTGGTTATAGTAAAGAAGTAATCTCTTCCCTAGCTACCTACCCTGTCCCTGTGATTTTAATAGAGAGATTACGTTTTCAACCATTTATTTAGTTAAGTGTGCCAGGCACCCTGCTAAGCACACCAAGTACATTATCTTATTTAACATTAACAAAGCGTCATGAGGTTTTGAAGATTAGTATGTGATATCTTTTAGAGATTACATAACTGTTCAAGGTCACACGGCCAGTAATAGCAGAGATAAGGATTTGAAATGTTGACTCTCTGACCTGAGAGCCTGTGATGTTTCTCATTATGTATAAATAAAGTCAAAATTAACACCTTCCTATAAAAGCACTTAAAAAACTATTTCCTTAGCTTAGGTTGAAGCTATTGATGTAAAGGGCCAAAGGGAATGGAGGGGTGTAGTGACTTTCTGCACATATTTCCAAATTGATTTCCAGAGTCAGGCCGGTTTACAGCACCACCATTAACTTGTGAGAAAGCCCTTGTTTATATATTGACAATAGCATTGACTTCTGACATTTAAAAACAAAACTCCTTGTTCAATAAGTTGAAATGTATGTATCTGAGCTTCAGTAATAAGCAGTTGCTGGAATTGTTAGCACATGGAGGTCCCTCAACATGAAGACCACGCTGTGTAAGAACAATAAGGAGAAAGGCAAGTCAATAGAGCTTGCATTTCAAAGAACCATATTCATTTATTCAACAGATGTAGTTATTTGACTAATAATGGCTTAGTTCCAAGAAAAATGGTCTTGGTTACTCTATAAACTTATCTCTAATCTTTTGTTTACATAAGCCTATGAAGAGCAAATGAGAGAATTGGAATTTATAGTTTAAAATGGTTTCCCTGATAATACTGGCATATTCTTCTTGCCTCCCTCTTAGAAATAATGCAAAATAGACCCTTCCTAGGAACTGAGGGTAAACTGTATCCATGACTACCCTCTCAGAATCCTACACAATAATAATCATAATCATAACAGCAGTAATAATAACACAGTCATAAACTATGGTATTTTTATTTAAAAAATTTTTTTAAGTTTATTTATTTATTTTGAAAGAGACAGAGACAGCAAGAGTGGGGGAGGGGCAGAGAGAAAGGGAGACAGAAAATCCCAAGCAGGATTTACGCACTGTCATTATGGAGCCTGATGTGGGGCCCAAACTCATGAAACTGTGAGAAAATGACCTGAGCTGAAACCAAGAGTCAGATGCTTAACTGACTGAGCCACCCGGGCGCCCCCAGCAGAGTATTTTTAAAACACACTATTTCCCATTAGTGGATCCAGAAATTGACTGAGTAGGTTTTGAGCAGAATTTTTAATATGAAAAAATAACATAAAATAAACAAGTGTCTTACATGTAATAAGTCTAAGTAATTTGTGAAACCTTTGTTTACTTTACATGCAAGTGTGTGCATATGATGATGTATAATTGTGTTGGGGCACCTGGGTGGCTTAGTCAGTTAAGCATTTGACTCCTGATGTCTGCTCAGGTCATGATCTCACAGTTGTGAGTTCGAGCCCCCCTTAGGGTGCTGCGCTGACATCTCAGAGCCTGCTTGGGATTCTTTCTGCCTTTCCCTGGCTTGTGTGCTCTCTCTCTCTCTGAAAATAAACTATAGAATAGAATAGAATAGAATGAAATAAAATTAAAATAAAATAAAATAAAATAAAATAAACTATTGTTTTTCCATAGATTGCAGTCTAAAAGATTGAAAAGCCACAGTACCTGGGTGGCTCAGTGGGTTAAGCATCTGAATTTGGCTCAGGTCATGATCTCACAGTTTGAGCCCTGCACTGGGCTCTGTGCTAACAGCTGAGAACCTGAAGCCTGCTTTGGATTCTGTATCTCCCTCTCTCTGCTTTCTTCCCCGGTCACACTCTGTTTGTCTCTCAAAAATAAATAAATATTAAAAAAAAAAGACAGCAGTCATTAATCATAAATGTCACCATCTTATCTGTACGATAAGGAATGTGTTTCTGAGGAAGAGTCAGTTTGTGATGAACAATATGAATGAAAAGAAGAGAAATATCTCATTTAAAAAAATGTAATCATGTAAAGGAGGGTAGGGGCTTTTTCTTATGGCAATGTGTCCTTCACTCTCTTCTGCTATCACTATTTAATCAAACTAGTCTCATAAAAATCATATCCATGTAGAGGCACCTGGGTGGCTCAGTCGGTTGAACATTCAATTTTGGCTTGGGTCATGATCTTGCATTACATGAGTTCAAGACCCGTATTGGGCTCTGTGCTGACAGATCAGAGCCTGAAGCCTGCTTCAGTTTCTGTGTCTTCCTCTCTCTCTGCTCCTCCCCCACTCACACTATGTCTCTCTCTCTCAAAAAAAAATTAAGAAAAACAAATAAAACACATCACATCCATGTAGCTAATCTTGTTGACACAAGTAAGTATACCAAATTATCTCTTTGCTTTCTGGACTGTCCTCCTCCCAACCCCCAACTCAACTGAGGCAAGTTTTATTCTGAATTCTTTTAAAATGTGTATTAAGAACAAAATAAAGAAGTTTCTTTTGGGAAAGGCAAGAGCTAAAGTAGTTTTTAAAGTAATAAAAGTGCAAGTCAAAGCAATAGGAAAAAATTATTGCTTAATAAATAGTGGGGTTTTTTTGACTATTCAATATTTATAAGCAAACTTTTCAAGTTTGGCCACAAGAAAAAAAGAATCTGTTATACTGAACCCTTAGGGGTGAGGATTCATGCTATTTACAGGAAAGGCTGTGCATAATTTAATTTTAGTTGGGAGACCTTGGTACAGTTCTTGATTCAGAGCATGATGCAATTATCATGTGACATCAGGGCAGAAGAACAGAGCTTTTTTTCTTCTGAAAATGCACATTTTTATTAATGTTTTTAAAGCCGAGACATTTATATGCCTAGTCCAATTAAACTTCTTGAAATGTTTTGGTCTTGCCCAGTTTTTTTTCTTATGAAAAAATACTTATCATCTTGAGTAAGTTTTTGTTTAGTTAGGATGTGTATTAGTTTTCTTTTTTTTTAAAAATTTTTTTAACGTTTATTTATCTTTGAGAGAGAGACAGAGTGCAAGCGAGGAAGGGCAGAGAGAGAAGGAGACACAGAATCTGAAGCAGGCTCCAGGCTCTGAGCTGTCAGCACAGAGCCCGACACAGGGCTCGGGAATCCACAAACTATGAGATCATGACCCCAGTTGAAGTCGGACACTTAACCAACTGAGCCACCCAGGCACCCCAAGGATGTGTATTCATTTTCTACTTGCCATTGTAGCAATCTACCATAGACTTAGCAGCTTGAACAACACAAATGTATTATCACACAATTTTGTAGGACAGAATTCTGACACAGTGTCACCAGACTAAAACCAAAGCGTTGATTGGGCTCTGTTACTTTCTGTAGAGTCTGGGCCTTTTTCAGCTTCTAATGACCTGTGTTCCTTAGCCCAGTCTTCCACCTTCAAGCAGTAAACAAACAAAGACCAACTCTTTACCCCCTCGTCCACTGTTAAACACCCTTGTGATTGCATTGCACTGGCCTGGATAATTCAAAATAATCTCCCACTTTTAAGGTCAGCTGATTAGCAAACTGAAATCTTCTTCGCCCTGTAGCATAACATATTATCAGATTCCAGAGATTAGGATTCGTACTTCTTTGGATGTAGGTTGGGGGGAGAGGTGATATTCTGCCCCCCGATCTTGTAGCGGACTGTTTGGGTACCTATGTACATGACACATGTCGTGCATATGTCAATACATCAAAATCACCTTCAGACTGCATTACTCAGTGGCGAAAATTGCTGGAGCTCTTAGGAAGCAAAATATTTCTTCTTTGGTTGTATTTGCATTTGATTCCCATATACTTATTTTCCGATAATGGAAACCTTGGGGTAAAACTATTCTATAGGAGTAGGCAGAATTTATTGAGATGGAGAGGGTTATTTAAAATCGTTTAGCACAGTATTTCTCAAACGGGGCAGTTTTGCCAGCCCCTCCCCACCCCACTGCCAGGGACATTTGGCAACACCTGAAGATGTTGTTCATTGTCACAATTGGGGGGCGTGTACTACTGACAGCTGGTGGGTGGCCTCCAGGGATGCTGCTAAATATCGTACAACGAAAAATTATCCAGCCTAAAGTGTAAATAATGCCAAGGTGGAGAAGCTCTGGCTTAGCAAGATGGTGACCTCTAAAACCACCCTTGCCATTTTTTAAGGCTCTTTACTTTTCCAAGCTGAATTAGGTAACTAATTAGGTAGTGGGTCAGCAACTAAACGTCTGGCCAAAAGAACACCTGAAAGAAGTAGAGAAGGTGGTAGGTCAGTGCACACCAATCTTCCGAGGAAAAACTCAAAGCTCACAACTTCCTGCTTGGGGTCAACCGTTCATCTTTGGGTGACCGGGAACCATGTCTTGTAACTCTCTGCTCCCGAGCCTCACCCAATGCTTGGCCACACCAAATGCTCAAGGAGCACTTTAGCAAATAAAAAAAGGATAATGTGGTAAGGGATTTGAGTTTATATGTAGGAAACAAGATACTTCCCTTCTGTATGCCTAACACTTCACGTGAGAGCAACCCCAGAATTGCTCTCACTTAGGAGTGTGCTTAGCACCTAGGGTAGCCTATTTTCTGAGCTTTCATTTTAAGATAGAAGTCATATGGAAAGTCCTAAAAAGTTGTAATAATAGAATCGAATGTTAATTCAGTTAAAGGCAGTTGAGAGGTAACCCAAACTCCTTAACTTATCCATCTGCGCTATGGTTTTATGCTGTGGTATTTCTTAAACTCTATTTTGCAGGCTTGAAAAAACATATATATGTATATATATATTTACTGGTATCAAGGCAGAGTTCATAATCACCAATTACTCCTACCATAAGCTTCTGAGGTCTTGCACCAATGATGGAAAATCTAACATGAAAGATAACATAGTGAAAAAGTAAACATAATGTGGAGTCTTCATTGATGAAATCAACACCCTTCTCTCTTGGTTCTCATTTCTGCTTTTCTTCTCTATCAACGTTGCAGGTGTCCCTGGCTCCATGCCGAACGCATCGTGGGCTGGTAACCTCAGGGCCATAAAGTGGATTGACATGGAAGATAAACACGGAGGCTGCCATGGTGAGGCACTCACTTGACACTTTGAGGTCACCCTGCTTGTTGGTGTTGGCATGGAGGTCGTTGTTCCCATGGGCAGAACTGCTTGTATATTTAAAACAATCTGACTTCTCAGAGTATCTAGAGGCTTCAAGACACGGTCCTTGAAAATTAAATTTCGGTTATCTCACTGACGCTCCAACTCATGATTACAATAGGGGGTTTAGAGGTAGGCTCAACTTAAAATGGTGTTTTCTTGCTAGTTTCTGCTCTCTTCTTCTTATTTATTCCTCTTTCTGTTCCTTTTGGGAGTGCAGTGGTTAGGAGAGGAAAGGGGTAGAATGAGAAGTGACGTCATGTTGTCGCCACAGAGCAAGCTGGACCCTCTGCCCCTTACACCAGCTCCTGCCTCCCCACAGACAGGCTTCCAGCTGGCTTGGAAGTATTTGCTGCAGCTCTGACGTGGTGACAGGTGACACTAACAAGAGATATTTCTCCTCCAAATGATGGACAAGACCAAGAAAATTTAAGTAGTTTTCATTTCTATAGAACTTTATTTTTTAATTTGTTTATTTTTGAGAGAGAGAGAGAGAGAAAAGGGAGAGGCAGAGAGAGAGAGAATCCCAGGCAGGCTCCGTGCTGCCAGCACAGAGCCCAACTTGGGGCTCCAACCTAAGAACTGTGAGATCATGCCCTGAGCCAAAACCACAAGTCGAATGTTTAACCAACTGAGCCCCCCAGGCCCCCCTTCCATAGAACTTTATAAAGAAGGGTTTTTATAAGACCTGGTATACATTCAAACTATGTCTGGTAGCTAGTCAGCATGGTATTCATTAACTAGGCTAACGTAACAAAGTACCAGAGACCGGGTGGCTTAAGTAGGATGTATTTCTTCACAGTTTTGCAGGCTAGAAGTTCGAGATCAAGGTGGCTGTAGATTTGGTTTCTTCTGAGAGCCTTGGAGATGCCACCTTCTTCCCGTGTCCTCACGTGGTCTTCTTTCTGTGTGCATCTGTCCCCTCACCTCTTTTTATACTGACACCACCAAATGTGACCTCATTTTAACTTGACTTCCTCTTTAAAGGCTCTGTCTCCAATACGGTCCCAGTCTGAGTTGCTGGAAGACCAGGACTTCAACACATGAATTTGGGGCGGGGGACAATTCTGCCCATAACAGAAGGCAATAAAAATGTCCTCAGTGAGTGAGTGGTTCTGTGAATGAGTGAGTGAGTGTGCGGGTTTGACCTTTCCTCCGTGTGGCGACACAGCTTTGCCTCCCTTACTCTTTCACACGGTCTCCATCCACACCCAGTGTTTCACAGGAAAACCTCCAAATGGCCGCCTCTCTGCAGCCCTCCGTTACACCCCGCCCCCTTCTCGTGCCTTCCTGAGCATCCCCTTCGGCCAAAGATGGCAACGCCCTCACATCACCGCACACTCAGCTCTTCGGCATCTTCTTATCTTTCCCTCAATCAGCCAACATTTTCCCCAGAGGACAGCTCTTGCCACCTGCCTGCATTCGTATCACAGGCTGCCCTCCTTGGAGCAGGAGGAGGGTGGAGAGAAGGTTGCTTTGATCTCCCGGACCTTCTTTAGAAAAGAGACTATCCCCATTAGTTGAGTCCCAATATTTGGGATGGGTTGCCTTCTCCACAATCCTCCTATAACGCTGTCACCCTCCCTGTGGGTCCGCTGTGGTCACCTGATCTGCTTCTCCACCTCCTCTCCAGCTGTTAACACTGGAAGACTTCAGCCTCCACAGCAGGGACCTGTGTGATGTCATTATTTTGAGACTCTGGCCTCTACCACAGACGCTCCTGTTCCACTGTGCACATCAGCTGCCGAGCTCTGCCCCGCCCTAGGGCCTTCCTCTCATTCCCCTTGTCCTCACCTGTATCCGGGCCCTACCTCATAGAGAAGGTATAAGTTAGTGAGGTTTCCATTATAGGGACCTTTGTTTATCAGATGACAGGGGGGCCCATGAGAGGAGCTCCAGCCAGGAACCTAGAGAGGGCACACAGCTTCTCAGACAAATGTCTCATTTTTCTTCTCTTAGTGCCTGTTGTGCCAGCGAACATTTGAAAGCCTTATATGGTTCTGAACATAAAAATAGTTTGTTCCCCAAACCACTAGACGGGGAACAGAAAAAGACATGACCCAGAGGAGGCCGAACAGCGCGTGCCAGACCAGCAAGTCTGGAGTACAATGCGGACCTTTCCCCCTTGGTTGGAGGAATGGATTTGTTCTAAACCTGTGGACGTGTCCGCACTTTATAGGCTCTGAGAATCACACAGACCACCCTAACTCTGTGGTCTTGAACTTGGAGCCCCCCTCTCTGGTTATAATTTCTTTTTTTTTCTCTTTATGTTTTTTTATTTATTATTGAGACAGAGAGAAACAGAGCATGAGCAGGGGAGGGGCAGAGAGCGAAGGAAACACAGAATCCAGGCGCTGAGCTGTTGGCACAGAGCCCAACCCACAAACTCTGAGATCCCTGAGCCAAAGTCAGATGCTTAACCTACTGAGCCACCCAGGCACCCCACTGGTTACAATTTCTTGTTACTTTATTAGTTTTCTTCACCGACTTACAGACTATATCTTACTGTCTCTCTTCCCAGAACAGAATTGAAGCTTCAAGAGGGCTAGAATTTCTTACTAATTTGTTCATTGCTATATCTGATACCTAAAATACGTTGTTATTTGAAATGTGTTTGCTTTATTATTTTTTTTTAAGTTTATATATTTATTTTGAGAGTGGAGGGAAGAGCAGAGAGAGAGAGAAAGAGAGGGAATCCCAAGCAGTGTGGAGCCCAACGTGTGGCTCAATCTATGAACACTGAGATCATGACTTGAGCCAAAATCAAAAGCCTGTTGCTTAACCGACAGAGTCCTCTAAGTGCCCATGTGTTTGCTTTTTTAAAACTGGGATTGCCAGAGTTTCAATGGTACCACCTACCTCCTCCTGTCAGCATCCTTCTGAGGACCCCTTTCCAGCCTGTGTGCTGGGTCAGCCTTCCCGTGCTGTTCTCAGAAACAGCACTGGACCCTACAAGGCCAGTTCACACATATAAAAACTACCACCATCTGCTTTTTGCCATTTGTGTTTCCCTGAGCAGAGAGCATTGCTGGAGACTGTTCCAGAACTCTCTCACACTCACCCCATGATGGAGGTGGGGGACGAATGGCTAGACCCTCCTGGCTGCCTACTTATTCTTTAACTTACCCTATTGTTTTCCTGGAGCCCTTCCCAACGGACTTCTCATCTTTCCTGCTTGCTTTAAACTCTCAATCTTACGCTAAAACGGCCTTTCCAGCTCAAAAAGTAACCATTTCAACTTGAGGAGGAACTTTCAAGACATGTGATCAAAGTCCTCTTACCGGTTGTCACGCCATCACATTCCTCCATCTCAGAGTATTTTGAACACACTCTTCTCATTGTTCGTTCCTGTTTCAAGGAGGAAGTTACCCATCCTCACAACCAGGTCACCACCTGGAGTCTCAGTTGCGTGCGGTTCCCCTAAATGATTCCCGTGCTCGCTTGCGCCCCAGTCGTACCGTCGTACGGGCTCTTTTCCTTCTCTCTGCCCGTGTGTTGCGATCGCCTCCAGCCTAAAGACCGCATGTCTGTGAGCCTGTACTTCATGCAACCTGAAATGGTCTCTCCTATTCATTTCATTTTCTTAAGCGGGGGCATCCTGCGTCTGCATTCAGTTCTCACTCCCCAGTTATCTCTGACCTCCCACAACTCTGGATTCTGTCCATCGATTTCCACTCTCTCTGGTACTTCCTGCCAGCTGTATTAAATTAATCATGATTAATGCCATTAATGCTGTCAGCCCTTCTCTGTTCGGTTTCAAATACCCTTCCTTTCCCACTCATGGCAACGCCATGAACCTGGAAACAGCTCTCTGGTTTACATTGTTATTACTGTGGCCTCATGATGGGTTTCTAACTGTACTCAATTAATGCTGTGACATCCCATTTTACCATTTGATTCTTCCATACAAAAATCGTCAACGACTCTCCCTATTTATGGGATTAAAAAAAAGGCCCGGCCCTTTAGTTTACTTCAGTCAACTGTAGTCATTCCATTGCATGCCAAGAAACCTCTAGGAAAGAGGTTCAACTTCCTGCCGTTCTTTTTCTAACCTGCTTGCCCACGAAATTCTCTATTGTAGCAGAAAGTTTCCCCCTCTGCCCATTTTCCCCAAATGAAGCCACCATCCATGACCCTGATGCCTGCCCTGCTTCCAAGTTCTGTCCTTCCACTAACTCTCCACTCATCCTTCTCCATCCTTTCATTCAAAAGCTATTAATTGAACACCTGATATTTACCAGGTATTGTCCCAGATGCAGGGGGGGACACAGAGGGCAGCAAAATGCTCTGAAGTTCCAGCTCTTCCGGACCTTACACTCCAGGCCAGAGAGAAAGACAATAAGCTGTTATCCAGAAAGAAAGACAATAAGCAAAATATTTGCCTTTGTGGCACTGACCTACCTATCTATCCGTTGGCAATGAGAACCAAGAGAAAAATAAATCGAGGAAGGAGGAGAGGGGATCAGAGGAGGCCTCCCTCCCCGAGAACACAGCCTTGAGGCAGATACCTGGGCTGGTGTGAGAGGGAGCCCTCAGGAGGTCTGGTTGAAGAGGGCTCGCCTGGGGAGGAAGAGCTATGTGGATTCTCAGGTAGAACATGCCTGGTGTGTGGAGGGGGCGGTGGGCAGCAAGGAGGCCAGTGTGGCCAGAGCCACTGAGCAGGATTATGAAGGGTTGTACGTGAGTGAGCAAAGGGCAGGAGGTAAAGGCCAGACTCAGGACCTTTCAATACCATGGCTGGGATTTTGACTGTGCCTGCACGTGAGATGAAGAGACATCATGATGTGCTTACATTGAAAACAACCCCCCTGGCCTTTGGGCTGAGAACATACCAACAGCCAGAGGTGGAGACAGTAGAATCCAGTTCTTATCGCGGCAATTCCGATGGGAAGATGGAGGTGGCGTGGGCCAGGACGGTAGTAGCGCACGTGGCGAAGAGCGGTCAGATTCTACCACGATGTTGAAGGTTGAGCTGCCAGAATTGCTGACAGAGTTGGGGGTGTGAGAGAAAGGGGGGGAAGTGCCCACGGTACTGAAAAATAGGAGTGGCGTGGGTATCATGGGAAAGACTTGGAGGAGATTGGGAGCTGAGTCAAGCTGACGTGTTGAGACGTGTCACATTAGTGAGGTCTATTCTCTAAGAGGAGATAAAAGTAGGCTCTTGGAGAGACGAGGTCAGGGCTCAAAGAAGAGGTGCCTCCCAGAAAGACCTCTCCCATTTGTTCACTTCCGGAACTTCTCATCCACAGCTCAGTTAAGAATACATGAGTCGTCTTATGATACATATGATGTTCTTGCCTCATATTATTTAACTCTCCTATTGTTCAAGGATGGATGTGTCCTCCTTATCTTCCGAGAAAGGGTTTAACTTCCTTGTGGGCTGGGCTGACCCGGTGTTAGCTCTTCAGTAGGCAGGCATGACTCTACCGAGCACAGCTTCACCACCCCCTTCACCACCCCCAACGTCTGCAAACAGGAATGTTCTGACTGTTCTCTCCTCTGCAGGCCGCTACGTGCACGGCATTTGTATCTATGGAAATGGAGACTTGAAGTGGTTGATTAATTCGCCCAGCCTCTTTGCTAACAAGTTTGAGCTGACTACGTACCCCCTCACTGTGGAATGCCTAGAACTGAGGCTTCGAGAAAGAACCCTAAATCAGAGCGAAACCGTGATACAGCCCAGCTGGTACTTCTGATCCACTGGAATGCATGAAGGAAAGGCTGTCGCGGTCGGGAAGAAGAGCCTTTCTCTGGGAGAGAACTCGGCCTCACTTGTGGTAACAGTCACAGCATCGAGGTCACAGCTGCAGGATGTGGCTCTGTTATATGTTAACACACCCACTGGACACTGTGAACTACGCAGTCAGGAGGGCTGCACAGGGCGAGGCAGGCACGTTGGCCATGCTAGCGGGTCTCTTGATGGTCATTCTGTGTCAAGCTCAGGATCTGATCAGTGATCAGCGTTAGTGACGTCAGACCTTTGCACCAGATACTCATCAGAGAGAGATGCTCTCACGAAAAGGAGAACTCTGGGTAATACTGTTTAGGGAAATAAGAATTGTGTTTCTTTGGAGAAGGAATCTTTTGTGATGGATCTATAGCGATGCATTCATAGATACCACTCCCCTTTGCTCAGCGGCACACAGGCTTTCTGGGCACCTCAGTAATCTCCTTTAAAACTTGAGCTACTAGAATGGAGAACTAGATCTTGTTCCCGCGTTTCAACACAAGCACTGTCAGCTTACTGTGTCTGCAGGTCCGTGTAGAATGTAAAGTCACTGACAAGAGGCAGGATATGCTTTTAGATATCAGTCACTGCTGGGTGCTTCAGCAAAGGGACCCCAGAGAAACAGGGCCTGTTTTGTGCATCAGAGTGTGCTCTGGTCCCTCTTCCATTGTTTTCCATGGAGAATGCTGAGAAGGTCCCACAGAATGAAGATACTTCTAGAACCCAGGTGCTATTGCATGGATCTTGTCCCAAGTCTCTAACCTCAGAATGAATCACTTTCCTCTTGGATCACCACCCTTCACCCCCACCAAAGTGATCTTACCTGCAAAATGGAATCCAAATGCTGTGCCGTGATGCTTTAAGGACTCCAGAGTACCTCTGAGTAGCTTTACAATGCGTGGTGCTGATAAGAGTGCCTAGATGTTTAAGAGCTTTCAACGGTGAGTGAGGTTGCTTATCCCTTGGCCCCGTTCTCTTCCCCAATTCATTCACTCAGCACACAGTAAATATTTCTTGAGTGTCTATTATACACCAGACACATGCTTGAGACAAGGAGAAAAGTAAGACAGAAGCTCCTTGACTCTGAAATTCTTGGTAATAGCATCAGCGTTGGAAAGGCTGCTCTGGAGAATCTCACAGATTGCTTGTATTTTAACGCATTCATATCCAGGGTTGTACTTTGTGATATCAGACTGGCCAGGGAGAGATATGAGTAATTAGAAATGGAGGTCTAAATCAGGGACCATTCCAAAGAGAGAAGGGAAGGAACAGACAGAAGCTAAAGTGTGTTGTGTTGTAGGCATCCTGATACCTGGCTCATTGCGTTAAAAGCTTACAAACACTCTTGGGAGGCTTACATGATTACCCCCGTTTTGCAGATGAATTAAGCGAGGCTTAGAGAAGTTGTTAATAAACATAAGGAAGCAAGTTCTCTGAGGATACGGTTGTCTTACTAGTCTCCTTAGTTCAATTTCCTGAGGTTGAATACTTAGAGAAGGTGGGATAAAGCCATATTTAGTATACCAGAGAGGGTAGGGTTTAAGAACAGTCTCAGTGTTAATATGAGAAAATGTCCTGTCACAGCATAAACATGTGAAGTCTACTTTTGTAGTCCTAAACCCATTGAGTTCATACTATTTATTTATTCTAACCAAAAAAAAGCTACTACAGGTAATGATACTTTTAGTTAAAACACATTGGTTTTATTCTTTTTTTTTCTGTAACTGTGTCTGTTGAATGTTCATTGTATCTAAGGGAATGCCTTTGAAGTCAAGCCTTATTTTTTTCCAGCTGCTGAAAAATACGGAATTGCACAAAGTGGTAAAGGGTTGAAACGTAGGGAACATACCCAGAGCTAATGAGTCTAAAAATCATCTTTTCTTTCAACTTCTTTAAATGACCCCACCTGAGAAGAAGAAATGTTTTACACTGAATCGTTCTCCTTTAGAACGAGAAGACTTTTGGAATAGAAGATGTTTACATGTCTGTTGCTGGTCATCTCTATGTCTTAAATACGTTAATATTGGAAGAGTGTAGTGGGTTTTCGCTAGCCTCCAGGGACGGCTGAAACTACTAAACCCATCCTTGTTTTTGATGATGCTCCATGTTGTTGTCTTGGAAATAAATTAATATATTGTTTTCCACCTTTGGGGCTGTTGTGTATTCTTATTTGATAGTTGGTTAATATCCACTAAAGATCAAGTTTCACAAGATAATTCTTCTAGCATTTTTTAAATACATGTAAAAGAGCGCCTTCCTGGCTCAGTTGCTGGAGCATTCAACTCTTGATCTCAGGATTGTGAGTTTATGTCCCCACTAGGTGTAGATATTACTTAAAAATAAAATCTTAAAAAATATATATTAAAAAATATTTAAGACTAAATAAACTTCTAATTTTATTTAAGAAGTTTTTTTCAATGTTTGTTTATTTTTGAGAGAGAGACAGAGCATGATCATGAGAGGAGCAGAGAGAGAGGGAGACAAAGAATCCAAAGCAGGCTCCAGGCATTGAACTGTCAGCACAGAGCCCAACGCAAGGCTCAAACCCACAAACCTCGAGGTCATGGCCTGAGCTGAAGTCAGAAGCTTAACCGACTGAACCACCCAGGCGGCCCAATACACTTCTAATTTTAGAATAGCGTTAGTTTTACAGACAAATTGCAGATTGCACTGAGAGCGCCCATATACATCCTAACTCAGTTTCCCCTGCTATCAACATATTACAGTAGTATGGTATATTTTACTTAGATTTCCCAAATTTTTACCTAACATCCTTTTTTGGTTCCAAGACCCCATCTAGAATGCTACATTCATTTGGTCATCAGACTTCTCTGGGCTCGGTTGTTTCTCAGATTTCTCTTATGTTTGATGATCTTGATGATTTTGAGGGGTACTAGTCACGTATTTTGAAAAGTGCCCCCCCGCCCCGTTTTGTCTAATGTTTTGCTCATGATCAGACTGGAGGAGGACGACCACAAAGATTAAGTGCCATTTCCATCACATCATATCAAGGAGACATCATATCAAGGGTACATGACTTATCAGAGTCGAGGCTAACCTTGATCACCTGACTTAAGTCATGTTTGTCCTGTTTCTCCACTGTAAAGTTACTCTGTACACTAAGTACTCTTTGGAAGGAAATCACTATTTGCAGCCTGTATAGAAGGAATGGGAGTTAAGTTCCACCTTCTTTTGAATTGAGTACCTACAGAAGTTATCTAGAATTCTTCCATAAAAGAGATTTGTCTGGGGGTGCCTGGGTGGCTCTGCCAGTTAAGCATCTAACTCTTGATTTCGGCTTAAGTCATGATCTCACAATTTCTGAGTTTAAGCCCTGCTTCTGGCTCTGTGCTGTCAGATTCTGTCTCCCTCTCTCTCTCTGCTTCTCCCCCACTTGCTCTCTATCTCTCTCTCAAAATAAATAAAAATAAACTTTTTAAAAAGAGAGATTTGTCAGTTTCCCCGATTTATTTATTTGAATATGTGTATCAATCAGACTCCTAGATACTTATTTTCAACCTTAGATTATAATCCAATACTCCATGTTTCCCCCCTCCAGCTGTTTCAGCTTTCGCCATAGGTAGTTCTTTCAGGTCAGCTCCTGCATCTCTGTGACACATTCCCATCTCTGATGGGCTTTTTCCTTGAACACTTTCTTATTTTCTGGCACTGCAGGAAGCTCAAGCATCTCTTTCTATGTCCCTTATTCTGTTTTGAGGACAAATGACGAGTACAATAGCCATGGCTTGAGAAGTACATAGTGACCAGGGGCAGCTGGGTGGCTCAGTGGGTTAAGCATCCAACTTCAGCCTCTGGTCATGATCTCACAGTTTGTAATTTGAGCCCTGTGTCAGTCTCTATGCTGGCAGCTCAGAGCCTGGAGCCTGCTTCCGATTCTGTGTCTCCCTCTCTCTCTGCCCCTCCCCCACTTGTGCTCTGTCTCTTTCTGTCTTGAAAATGAATAATCATTGAAAACAATTAAAAGAAAAAAGAAAAAAAAAGCACATAGTGATCAGAGGCTCGGACCCTCATATGAGGGTCTGGCTCACCTCACCAAGTAAGCCATCCAGACTCACTAGGGTGCTGGCGAAGGACGTGGAGAATCTGGAATGGGAAAGAAAGGAAGGAGACACTGGGTATCAGCGATGGCTTCAAGACCAGCAGCAACAGTGGAGGTTGTAAGTCATTCTACTAATCCTCCCTGTATACGTTTTCCCCAAGAAAAGACACTTGTGAGATCTTGGAGGAGCTGCTGCCTAAAGGTATAGGCGGAGATTGAGCCACATTGCTCAGGTGTGGATCTGTGCACTGCACAAACGAGATCTCCTCAGGGCTGAAGCTGTCAGCCCTCTCTGAGGGTCTCTCTCAGCCTAGGAGACCGACCCCATTCCCCCGGTCACACCCCCGTGGGGTCAGCCTGCACCCGGTGCCAGGACGAGGCCTCAGTGTAATTGTATCTCAGCCCATCTACACTTAATCCTGATCCCTTCTCTTCCCCCATGAGTGCTGACTGTGAAGAGCTCCCTTGCACACAGATTTCCATTTCAGAGCCTGATTATGGGAGAACCTCGCCTATAACATGTTCCCCACACAGAAAATGATACAAAAATTTATCTGTATTTTCTTTATTGTCTTTCAGAGTTATTTTTTCCTCTGTTTAATTCTTTGGGATTTCAACCATTTATAATTTAATTTGTGGCACCTAATATATATATATGTATTTATTTACATATACATATATACACATACATATATATATATACACACACACACAACTAATATCTATAATTTATTTCAGGTAGGCACCTAAAGTTTTATTCTGCTAAGTAAGGAGAGCCAATTATCCCCAAACCCTCTTTTCCCCCATTGCTTTGAAATGCCAATCTGATCATGTACTGAATTCTCATCTATTTGGAGGTCTTTTTCTGGAATCTACTCTGTTCTATCAAGTTCTGGGGCTATCCATGTGCCAAAACCGTATTTCAAGAATTACAGTAGATCTCTGCTCTGTGCAGGACAAAGAATCCCTTGCAACATTTTCCTGGCAATCTTTGTTCATTTACTTTCAGGCAGATGCTAGAAACGTTTATCAAATCCCTTTAAAACATCCTGTTAGCAGGAGAGACCTAACAGGGGACCATGGGAAGGGGAAGTGGGGGAGGAGTTAGGGAGAGAAGGAGTGAGGCAAATCATGAGAGACCTTTGAATGCTGAGAACAAACAGGGCTGAAGAGGGAGGGGGGGAGGGGAAGGGAGTGATGGTCATGGAGGGGGGCACTTGTGGGGAAGAGCACTGGGTATTTACAGAAACCAACTTGACAATAAATTATAAATTTAAAAAAAAGCACTTGGAAATATTAAAAAAAAAAAAACCATCCTGTTAGGATTTTGATGGAGTTTGCACAGAGTTCATACTAATAAATTTGGGGGTAATTTTACCTTGACATGATCTTTAATAGGTCTCTTTATTCAGGTCCTCTTTTATGTATTTCACTAATACACTCTTTTTAAGGTTTATTTATTTTTGAGAGAGAGAGAGAGAGAGCGCGCGCGCGCGCGAGCACAAGAGGGGAAGGGACACAGAGAGAGAGGGAGATAGAAGATTCAAAGCGGGGTTCCTGCTGACAGCAGCGAGGCAGATGTGGGGCTCCAACCTACAAACTGTGAGATCATGACCTGAGCTGAAGTTGGACGCTCAACCGAGCCACCCAGGTGCCCCTATTTCACTAATACAGTTTTTCTTATGTGAGTCTTATACATGTTATGTTATATCTATTTCCCCGTATTTTAAGTACCACGCGCTAACTGATTCCGCCACTGGAGCTCCTATTTCCCTGTATTTTAAAGAGTTCTTTATGCTTATCAGGAATGGGATTTTTAAAGTGCATTTTTGTGTTATTGTTGATAGTATGAAAGAAAACAATGACTTCGATCATGTATGTGGATTTTTTAAAACTTTTTCATTATTCCTAATAGTTTTTCAATGTATTGTACCTCACATTTTGTAGTAATTATCTATAAATAACAGTTTTGATTTTCTTTCTTAGTATTCAGTCATCCTGTTTCTCCTTCTTCCTCTTCTTCTTCTTCTTCTTCTTCTTCTTCTTCTTCTTCTTCTTCTTCTTCTTCTTCTTCTTCTTCTTCTTTTTCTCCTCCTCCTTCTCCTCCTTCTTTGTCTTCTTACATTGGCAAAAATTTGTGATGGAATTTTAAATGGTAGCAGTGATGGCAGTATCCTTGAGTTGTTCCCAATATTAAAGAGCATGTTAACTGCTGTGCATGATGTTGGAGGTCTGATGTAGGTTTTTCTGGTAGATACTCTTTATTGAGTTAAGAATCAAAATACCATAAAATAAATATACATTGAAATATATGATGATTTAATGAAATATATTATATATATATATGTACACACACACACATACATCCAAGTTGCCGTGTGTATGTGTGTGTGTGTATACAATTGCTTTCTCTTTTTTGTTGCTTAATGCAATTATGAGAGACTTTGGTTTTTAAAAGGGTTTTTTTTGCACATATTATTTCAAGAAAATGAGAGGAAAACATCACTCCTCCTAATCTTTTTAAATGGTAAGAAATTATTAGTACAGCGGTCTATACCAAGTAAGAAACTGAAGCAGGGATCCTTCTGAACAGACTAGTAGACAAACAATTGGAGTTTGGAAAAACTAAGGACTGAACTGGAAGGTTCCTTATTGTAACTACTCCCTCTTCTGGTCAGGATGGCTTAGGGATTAGAAGCCAATGGGAAAAACACCAGAGGTCAACCTCTCAGAGCTGAGTTCTGACTCGGGAAAGAGGACTGTCAGCAATGTCTCTGAGACGAGGAGGGCGAGAGGGGAGGCTGTCCATGTTCATTCTTCCATGAGGGACACCATGGGCACCCACGGTAGCTACTTGGAAGACTAGAGTCCTGTTGTGAGCCCCAGGAAGCCGGACCTACATCTTGGGAAGGATCCCAGGAATTCTATCAGATAGGCGGGCTCCATGATCCAAAAATAAAGGATTCTTAAGAGAAGAAGACAAAATTCAGAAAGTGATGGCCAGCATCAAGTGTTAAACTGCAGAAGTGAGTGGCAGGCATAACGTGATCAGGAGCCGAGACTATGAACAGAAATGGGATGAGTTGAGAAAGTTAGTGCAAGATTCAAGTGAATTGTTTATGAACTTCAGGCCATTTCTTTCGGTTAAAGTGAATTATTAGTGACCTTCAGGCCAGGCACACAAAGCAAAAAGGTAGGGTTTTAGAGAGGCCTTTCTTAAAAATTTTTATTTTGAAATAATTTTAAACTTATAAAAAAGTTACAAAAATTACAGAGAGTTCTCGTATATCCTTCAGGCCACTACTTCTAATGTTAACATCTTACATAACCAAAGTTTAATCATCAAAACCAGTTTGTTTGGTTTTCAGTTCTGCGCCGGCTGTGTATTGAGAGTCCGGGCGAGCTGACTCTTACCTTCGCTCAGGACACACGAGACAGTACTGAGTCCCAAGAACATGGAGCGCCATCATATTGGACCAAATGAAAGAAAGGGACTGGCCTCAAATGATATTTCCTGATGAAAATTGTACTACAGAAAAGGAAATTCCGTACATTCTCTACTCTAGACTATGGGCGTAAAATAAAAGACAAAGACAAAAGAGCGGCTCCATAGTTAAATCACCAAGAAGATGTGCTGGGGGAGAAAACAGGTGTGCGGTGGTTAAAACGTCTCTCGTGTCTTATGGCTCACTGGTTGGAAAACTACCATTTAGATTCATTTTCTCAGGATTTCACTAACTAGATTTCCTGGGTCGTGATGAGCTAGGAGGAAAAACACTGATTACTGCCATGTCTACACATCTAAACTCTGGTGTTTAACACCTTTGGTGATCCCTTTCCACATACCTGGGGGTGGGCCAGGCGTGGAGACGCCACAATTAGCATTCATGTGGTGGCCTTTCCAGAGGACGCTGCAGGAAGTATTTAAATTAGACTTTCCGCTTGCATGGCTGTGTATCGGAGATGACCAGTGGGAGAAGAATGGCTTAAAGAGTAACCACAGTAACAGCATTAGATTGTTTGGGGACATGGTTACAGAAAGCAACAGTGTGACTGAACTACATTATAGACTGGTAGACGAAGATATGATAATGTAAGAAATTTACTAAAACACCAATGTGGTAGCCATTACCATACATCAACATTTTCCTATCTGGATATGGAAATCGAAAAACTTTTCTAAGCAATGGTGGGACTCTGGGCAAATGTTCTTTGAAAAACATTCATAAATGTAAAATAAGGGTAAAGGGATAGGTAAAGAATCATAGGATTCTTAAGCAGGAAGATTCCACTTATTCCTTTATGTATTTAACAAAGCAATTGTCCCAGGTTCGTGCTCTGGTAATACACCTGTGTATTTAAGCTGATAGACCTTTTATATTCAAGTTGAAGAGAGAGAAAAATTATAAGAATATGTCAACAAGAAGGACAATTTTAGGTAAGGATTAAGTTCTGTGAAGAGAGTAAAACAAAGTGAGGCGAGAGTGATCAACAGACACAGAGGGAGACGGGATCCTTTAGATTAGGCTGAGCATCCTAAAAGAAAACACAGGCAGTGAACTCTTACACATGGGTCCTAGCAATATATATATTTTTTGGATCATCTCCTCAGGCAATGGGATAGAAAACAAAAATAAACAGTTGGGACTACATCAAACTAAAAACTTTTGCACAGTAAGGAAATCTTTGATAAAACAAAATAGGCAACCTACTGAATGGGAGAAGATATTTGCAAATGACATATTCAATAAGGAGTCAATATCCAAAATACATAAAGAGCACATGCAACTCAACACAGAAAACAAGCAAACAAACAACCCTCCCCCTACTCTAATTTAAAAATGGGAAGGGACCTGAATCAACATTTTCCCAAAGAGGACATCCAGATGGCTAACAGACATACAAAAAGATGGTCAGCCTCACTCATCATTGGGGAAATGCAACTCAAAACCACAGTGATATATCACCTCACACCAGTCAGAATGACTATCATCAAAAAGAATAGAAGTAATAAAAATTGGCGAGAATGTTGAGAAGAAGGAACTCTTGTGCCCTGTTGATGGGAATGTAACTTGGTGCAGGCTCTTTGGGAAACAGTATGGAGTTTCCTCAAAGCACTAAAAATAGAAATGATGCTGTTAGTGTGGAGGCTGCTTGAAATTCTCCCTCTCTCTCTGCCTCTTTCTCTCTCTCAAATAAATAAACAATAAAAAAAAAAAGAGGTACAAACTTCCAGTTATAAAATAAGTAAGTCACAGGGATATAAAGTATAACGTAGGGAATATGGGCAAGATGTTGTAACAACTTTGTATGCTGACAGGTGGTAAGTAGACTTATCATGGTGATCACGGGGATTTATACCTTCAAAGATTAAACTGTCAGGCAAAGCCTCTCCTCCGAGGGGACATTTTGAGATTAGAGTCTTGCTATCTGCCGTTGATCACAAAGACCATAGCTGGACGCTAGGACTTGCTTTTACCAATGTATTCCCGGGCTTTGCTAACATTTCAGCTAGTCAAGAGCTCCTTGGAGAAAAGACAGGTTCGAGAGCTTGGTCAGGGAAAGCATAAGATGAGTCTGCAAACCAGTGTGGCACCAGAAAGTAGGGTAGTGCTCAAAGAATGATGAGAGCATGTCAAAAGCACCAGAGTTATCTTGAAGGGGCTTTACTGGCTATGGAATGCTCTGAGCATCAAAATAAAAATTTAGAGGGGCGCCTGTGTGACTCAGTGGGTTAAGTATCCGACTTCAGCTCAGGTCATGATCTCATGGTTTCTGAGTTTGAGCCCTGCATGGGGCTCTGTGCTGACAGCTCAGAGCCTGGAGCCTGCTTGGGATTCTATGTTTCCCGCGCTCTCTGCCCCTCCCCTACTCACACACTCTCTCGCTCTCAGTCTTAAAAATAAACATTAGGGACGCCTGGGTGGCTCAGACAGTTAAATGTCCGACTTTGGCTCAGGTCCTGATCTCACAGTCTGTGAGTTCGAGCCCCGTGTCAGGCTCTGTGCTGACAGCTCAGAGCCTGGGGCCTATCTTTGGATTCTGTGTCTCCCTCTCTCTCTCTGTCCCACCCCTGCTCATGCTGTGTCTCTCTCTCTTAAAATAAATAAAACATAAAAAAATTAAAATGGATAAATCATAAATAAACATTAAATTTTTTTAAATTAGAAAGTAATAGACTGTAATCCAATAAATATAATGAGTTCATAAACCCATACATGCATATATACATACATAAATGGAGGAGAAGGGAAAGTTCTCATAGTAAAAGGCCAGCCAATAAATACAGAAGGAATTAGGAAATTCTGTATTAGGAGTTAGGAAATCATTAATGGTTGCTAAAACTTGTGGGTAAAAGTTTGGTAAAGAACAGAATATTCACACAGTTTCAAAATGTCTTCCCACAGATTACTTATTCATTATAATTATACAATGGTAACATTACAGTGACAAGGAAATGGAGATAGATAATCACCTAATCAAGCGATCAGAGTGACATCACCAACACTGGGACAGACTGAGTCACATATGCCTCCTGAAAGAAAGCACTGAGATGGAGGAAACTTCACTGTATGTATTCCTACCCAAACTGCGTGCGCTGAATGTGGACCCGTGGGAAAACATCAAACAAACCAAAACTGATCAACATCGTACAAAATAACTGGCCCACACTTTTCGAAGATACAAAAATTTTAAAAACCTGGTGAATTTCCGGGCTAAAGGAGATGAATGAGAAATGAAAATCAATGTAGTATATGATCCTGGATTTGATTCTAAACTGGAGGTATAGGGACGCCTGGGTGGCTTAGTCAGTTAAGCAGCCGACTTCAGCCCAGGTCACGATCTCACAGTTTGTGAGTTCAAGCACCATGTCGGGCTCTATGCTGACAACTCAGAGCCTGGAGCCTGCTTCGGATTCTGTGTGCCTCCCTCTCTGAGACCCTCACCTACTCACACTCTGCGTGTCTCTCTCTCTCAAAAATAAATAAACATTAAAAAAAATACTTTAACTGGAGGTATAAAGAAAAGCTATGAAGGACATTCCTGGGACCATAGAGAAAGATAGCATATAGATTATGGATTAGATAATGCTATTACGTCAATGTTAAATTTCCTGATAATATAAAAAACTTTTCTTTGTACTTTGTACCACAGTGTTTAGTGTATGAGGTAGCATGATGTCTTCCACATAGTCTCAAGTGTTTCGAAAAATGTATACATACATACGCACAGAATGGCAAAGCAGTGGGATGTGTGATCCAAAGCAGTGGATCTGGGGGGGTGGGAAAAGGGAGTTCCTTGTACTATTATGTCAGTGGTTCTGTAACTATGAAAATATATCAATAGAATGGGGCGCCTGGGTGGCTCAGTCGGTTGGGCCTCCTACTTCAGCTCATTGATGGACATTTGAATTGCTTCCACCTCTTGGCTAGTAAGAATAATAATGCTGAAAACACAACAATATGGAAATATATCTTTAAGGTCCTACTTTTGATTCTTTTGACTGTGTACCCACAAGTGGGATTGCTGGATTATACAATAATTCTATTTTTAATTTTTTTGAGGAAACTCCATATTCTTTTCCATAGTGACTACATCATCTTACACTCATTCCCAACTCCAATCCTCACTTTTATAATCAGTCACAAGGTTGCATATTTATAGCTCTGACTTTCTCCTTCCACTACCCATTCTCTATCTCTCATGCTTTCAGCGAGAATTTCAGGTGCTCAGGGTTCTTTACCTGGTGGAGTGATCCAAATCTTCAGTCCTGAAAGTTAGGAGTCCTTTATCATCTTGTCTTTTTTTTTTTTTTCCCTTGGTTGCTGTAGTTTTCCATTAACCTTTATTATTGGGCATGGAAATTTTAAGAGGTGATCCCCAGAGAATTCCCTGGGTTCCCAGAAATGTCCACTTTGCCCACACTGGGTAGTGTAAAGCAGTTACCTTTGAGAATGGTACTCGCTCCCCCCAGTAGAGCGATGCTTCTTCTTTTTTCTTTTTTTAGAGTGAAACTTTTTCTCCCTATTGGTTCAGTGGCATAAGGAGTTCAAAATTAAGTGGAAATCTCATCTTAGAATTCAATGGAACCATTGTTGTGTCCCTTAGAGGGAGCATTCTGCCTTAGAAACCAAAACTTCAAAATTACAGAATTCAAAGTTGTCAGGATGAGATGTAAAAATACTGTGGGATTCAGTCCTTGATTCCTAGACCCATGTATTCTGGCTAAGGAGAAGACCACCATGTAGTAGTCTCTGATTCAAAGTAAATATGGCTTCCTCTATGAGAGAACTCTATCCATAGAGAAATCTTTCAGGATTTTGTGTCTCAAGGGGAATGGAGTTTTCAGAAAGCCATTACAAATTTAAATGAGGCCAGCCACTTGTACTTTAGGGCCAGTTAATTCCATGGACATGAACAAATTGCCAAACTTCCTTTGCTATGAATTGAGTTCCTTGATCTTTGTACAAAATGACAAGATGATAGGTAAGACATCCTTTGAGTTCATGGATGGTGGTGCTAGCAGAAGCATCGTGGGCAGTGAAGGCAAATCCATATTCCATAGTCAGAATGTGTGTTTATTCCAGTGAGGGCACATCTCTACTCCCAGTGATGAAACAGTACCATGTCAGGGCTCAGTGCTGATGTCTGCTGTTAGTAAATTAGGCATTCAGCGGTAGCATTGTACAGGTCACCCTCGGTAATGGAAAATCCATATTGTTGAGCCCATACTTAGCTCCCACCCTCACCACCAGAGCCACTTTTTTCATGGGCCCAAAGAGAAAGGATTGGGTGACAGGGGGGAAAGTGGCTGGCTAATAGACACAGAACACAACATTTGCTTCACCTGATCATTGAGAGTCTCCTCTGCAGTGTCTGCTGTTTGGTGAGCCTTCACATAAGACACAAGTATCTTCATAATCTTTTCCCATTCTGAGAGACCCATCCACATACCTCTTCCCCAGACTTTCCTGTCGCCAATCTTCAATCCTATTTCTCCCAAGTCCCTAACATCCAGCCCAACGATGCTACTGCCTGTGTAGTGAGTATAGATCTATACTTCTGGCTGCCTCTCCTTTTAGACAAAGTGAACTACCAAATGTACGCAGAATTCTGCCTATTGGAGGATTTCCCATTAGCACTATCCTTCAGGGTCGCCCTTGACTGCTACTATCACACTGTAGCTGTCCACTCTAATTGGTGTAACCCTCCCCTGTATTTCTATTACTAGCCCCAACTCTCCTCAGCTACATGTCCAGCCTTTTTTCTGGTGTAATTTATTTTTAATGTTTTAATAGAAAAGTGTCCAAGCAGGGGAACCTGGGTGGCTCAGTCTGTTAAGTGTCCAACTTTGGCTCAGGTCATGATCTCACGTTATGTGAGTTGAAACCCCACTTGGGCTCTGTGTTGACAGCTCTGCCTGCTTTGAGTTCTGTGTCTCTCTTCTTCTCTCTTCCCCTTCTTCATTCATGCTCTATCTCTCTCTTTCAAAAATAAATAAACATTTAAAAAAAGAGAAAAATTTCCAAACATGCTTTGAATATAGAGCATGACAAACCCCAAAATCTTATCAATCAGCTTTAAGAGTCATCCATACAATGCTCTCTATACTTGATTCAATTACTGCTCTCCACAATTTTCTTTAACTTCCATGTTTGGAAGCAAATCCCAAGCCATTATGTCTTTTCATCCCTAAAAACTTCAGTGTGCTTCTTAAAAGAAAAAAAGAGACCATTTTCTTACTCAATATAACATCATTTACACACATAACAAAATTAGTAATAATTCTTTAATGTAATTGAATACCCAATTCAAAGTCAAATTTCCTGTCTAAAAAAGTTTATTCTATTGGTTGGTTTGTTGAAATAAGGATCTGAACAAGTTTCACTCTCTGAATTGAATTTATGGCGTCTCAAAGCTCTTTTCTTTTCTTTTCTTTCTGTCATGAAAAGCATCCCACATTCTAGATTTGACTGATTACTTCCTTGTTTCATTTTTTATTTGTCTATCCCATCCATTTCTAACAGACTGAAAATTAGATCTCAAATCTTGATTACATTAAGATTTGATCTCCTGGGAGGGCATGGGGATCCTCTTGCATGGATTCAGGATATATATAATGTCTGGTTGTCTCCATTTTAGGGATGTAAACATTCACAAGTGATCAGGAAGTCCTTTAACTGCACCATAAACACGTCCCCAGGAGAATCCCCACCCCCCCGCCATGTGCTCTTCCTTCTATATTCATCTTCCAGACACAACGTTCTGAGACATCTTGCCTTCTTCCCTTTTCACTGATTCCCACATTCCAGTTAGTTTCTAAGCAAGGAGCATTTCCTGTATCAGACTTTTTTCTATGCATACCACCCTTCCCTAGACAGAGAAGGTTCCAGAATAGCTGAGTAGGCTTGAAATAAATAGAACTAAGGACACGGATTCATTCCTCTGACTCTCCCACAGAGTCAGAATACTCACCAGCTTTTGTTATTCTTCTGTGATTGGATTTATCCCATTATGTACTTAATGTCTATTTCTCTTCACATCCAGGGTGGAAATCCTTCTAGAAGAAACTGTTTTATTCAATGTCCTAAATTCTGTATACCTGATTACATTAAATGTTCACTGTTGAATGACTATTTCTCTAATAGACAATACTAACATGTGAATAAGTAGTATAAGTATTTGAATAAGTAGTGTATTTCTAGCTCTTCTTAATTATTTATTAAATTATATTTAACTTACTTATACTTTACATTATATAATAAAATGTTTAAAATATTAAATTCAGGTCTGTGCTAGTAATCTTAATCCGATGTAAGATGTAGGAAAAAATTTACAAGGCAATATTTTACAGACTAGAACAAGGATGCTAGGGAAGATGTGAGGCCACATTTGTAATAAGTGTGACTGTCGTGTGGGTCCCAGACTATGGATAATGATGCTGTTGGCTAGCAACGTCTGAGGCACTCACCCAGCTGTGTTACTCACAGGGCCAGTGTCATGGCTGGACTGGCCCTTGTGATTCATATGATTGCAGGACACACTTCAGCGAGTACACCCATTGAGTAAGTTTGAGGAACAAGACTATTTTTTAAGTTTTTATATTCATTCCAGTTAGTAACACACAGTATTATATTAGTTTCAGGTGTACAATGTAGTGATTGTACATCACGCAGTGCTCAGCACGACAAGTGCACTTCTTACTCCCATCATCTATTTAACCCATTCTCCCACCCCCTCCCCTCTGGTAACCATCAGTTTGTTCTCTATAGTTAAGAGTTTTTCTTGATGTGTCTCTATTTTTTCCCTTTGTTTCTTTGTTTTGTTTCTTAAATTCCATGCATGAGTGAAATCATAGGGTATTTGTCTTTCTCTGACTGACTTATTATACTCTCTAGCTCTAGCCACGTCACTGCAAATGGTGAAGAATAAGATTTATTACTCAAAGGTTTTCTGGAGGGTACATGGTACATCTGAGGGGCACACAGCAAGGTCATGGAAAGAGAAAGCGAGACGTACACACACACACACACACACACACACACACACACACAAGACCTGGGTGTTGCCTTTACTAGGGTCTTATGGGTTCAGTCTTTATTAGCTAATTTAAAGTATAGGAGCAGGAGTTAGGGTACAGGAAGGGGGAAGCAGGGTCGCTTTCTGAAAGAAGAAGCTCCATAATGGGGGCAGCCTCATTCCTCGTGTGGTTGTTTCGCCATTCGCTGTGTCATGCAACCAGCAGTGTATGGCAATATTCAATACGGATGCCTTTTAAAATGGATGTCTCAGCAATCAAAAGCTTAATGTCAGGCACTTACCTCACAATCAAAAAGCTTATGTCAGGCTCTTACACTACCGTTAACTGCAAGGTCCATAGGACTCTACAAAGTTCCTGATTGTACTCAGAAAGAAACAAAGGTTACTCTGGATCAGCTGGATATCATGGCGAGTGGGTACACGAAAAGACACACAACATCACTGCTCCTCAGGGCAATGCAAATCGAAACCACAATGGGATATCTCCTCACACCTGTCAGAACGGCCATTATGAGAAAGAGATTTGTGCTGGGGAGGATGTGGAGAAAAGGAAACCCATTTACACTGGTGATGGGAATGTAAATTTGTTCAACCAATGTGGAAAACAATATGGAGGTTCTTCAAAAAATTAACAATAGATTTACCATATGATCCAGGAATTCCATGTCTGGGTATATACTCAGAAGGAATGAAAACAGCAGATATCAAAGAAATATCTGCACTCCCGTGTTTATGGTAGCATTATTCATAGTAGCCAAGATATGGAAACAACCTAAGTGTTCATTGATGGATGAATAGTTAATGAAGATGTGACATATGTATCCTAAGAATCTACAAAAAAAGCTTTTTGGATTCATGGGCAACATCAGTAGTTTGTTGGATATAAGAGCATTATAGGTAAGTGAATGGGGTTCAAATATACAAGCAAAGAATATTCAGAGCAGTGGTAAAACCATAAGGCATTAAGGATAAATCTAACAAATGATGTGCAAGATGTTAATAGGTAAATTTATACATTTTATTTAAAACTTTATTTTTAACAAATTTATTTATTTATTTTGAGACAGAGAGAGATTAGGGGAGGGGCAGGGAGAGGGAGAGAGGGAGAATTCCAAGCCACACCATCAGCACAGAGCCTGACGCAGGGCTTGAACCCACAAGCTGTGAGATCACGACTTGAGCTGAAACCAAGAAAGAGTCGGACACTCAACCAACGGAGCTACCCAGGTGCGCCACATTTTATTAAAAACTTTAAAATGGAATGCTAAACGATTTTCATGGATTGAAAGACTCAGTATTTTAAGGATGGCAATTCTCCCCAACTAATGTCTAAATTTTATGCAGTTCCAATAAAAATCACAGGAGGATTCTTAACAGAACTTTAGAAGCTGTCCCTAGTACTAATTTGCAAGCAGAAGAACCCCAAACTGGGTGTCTGTATTTTAGTTCTATTTTAGTTGTCTTTTCTTTACTGTTTTTCTTAGGTGTTAGTGCTTCTGTTTATTGAATCTAGAGATTCTTCTCTGTGTTTCTATTTTTTTCCATTCTTCTTGACATTCGTTAGTGTATCTGGTTCTTCATTTTTAAGCTTCTTTGTTCGCCTGTCTCCTGTCTCCTTATTCTTCTTCTCCCATGTGCACGTTGGCTATCTTCATCATAACCTGTGATGATGGGGAAAGGGCAGGACATGCGTTCAGCTAGAGGACACTGTCCCCTTTAACTCCCACCTTTGTTCTTACTCCTCCCAAGCATCACTAGTTATTCACACACAGCACAACTTCCTTTTCCCAGATACTTACACCAAAGGTCAACAAACTTTTTCTGTAAAGTTCCCCATTTAGGCTTTGCAGGCTATGTATGGTTTCTGCCGTGTATTATTTGTTTTTTAAATACACATTTTAAATATAAAAATGTAAAATGTAAAAACAACAACAACAAGAACACAGCGAGCTCATAGGCAATGCAAAATAGCCACAGGTGGGTTTGGTCTGCAGACCATGGTTCACTGAGTCTTGTTCTGATTCTACTCTTGTTCCTCTGGCCTGAGACAAATGCCTCTTTCCCGTTGCTTATCATGAGTGGAAGATGGAAGACAGAAACTTACTTATCTGTTTCCTCATAATTCGTTTTTCAGCCAATTACGCTGACATCTGCCGAGGGCCCTACCTTCTTCCTCTCGAGCCCTCCTTCTGTTTCTGTGCTTGGCCATCCCAGGACCCTTCCTGCTCTGACCAGAACACATTGCCTCTAGAAGCTTTGGAAGTGATTTACTGCTCTCTGTCTTCCAAAGGACCCCCTGATGTTACTCTTATTGTTTTCCAGTGCTGTCAATAACTGATTAAGTCTGAAAGTATAGATCTTTTCTAAGAAAGAGAGAGATCTTTTCTGCATGGGTAGGATTTTGGGCAGGAGGGGAGTATCTGCGATGCTTGTCCAATCTCTACTATTTTCTAGGAAAGTTTTCTTCACAATTGCCCTCAGCCTCAAAGTACTGTCATCCACAGCTATTTAGACTTAACTATGAATTTAACTAACTTTTCTGCTGTTTTTTTCGTATACACTATTTCTCTCTTATTTTTTAAAGTTAATTAATTTATTTACTTTTAGTAATCTCTACACCCAACCTGGGGCTTGAGCTCATGACCCTGAGATCTAGAGTTGCACGTTTCTCTGACTGAGCCAGCCAGGGGCCCCCATTTTGTCTTAGGTCAATATTTTATTGAGTTGGAGTATATCCTTGGATAATTTTTAAATAAATGTTCTGAAAGTGGTATAAGCTTTCTGAGTTACTGTGCTGATTTCACTCTTGAATGATAGATTAGTTGGATATATAATCCTGAATTTAAAATAATTTCCCTTGGAGCTTTGCTTTGATCACCTTCAGCATCAAGTGTCAATAAAGAGGAATCTGTTACCAATGAGGCCTTTATCTTTACAGGTAATCTATCTTCTCTCCTTCTCTATATGGAGTCTTTTAGGATTTGGTGGCATCTGGCTGGCTCAACTGGTTGAGCGTCTGACTTTGGCTCAGGTCATGATCTCATGGTTCATGGGTTCGAGCCCCACATCGGGCTCTGTGCTGGCAGCTCAGAGCCTGGAGCCTGCTTCAGATTCTGTGTTTCCCTCTCTCTCTGTCCCTTGCCAGCTTGCACTCTCTCTCTCTCTCTCTCTCTCTCTCTCTCTCAAAAATAAACATTTTTTTAAAAAAAGAGTATTTTAGAATTTTGTCTTTGACCAGGAAGATATAAAATTTCATTAGGAAATGACCTCATTTGTGTTAATGATGTGAAATGAGAGTCTGAATTCATTCTTTTAAATGTAGATATTGTTATTCTAGTATCATTTGTAAAAAAAAAAAAAAAAAAGATTATTTCTTCCCATCAAATTTTCATGGCAACCTTATTGGAAATCAACTGACCATAAGTATAAGGGTTGATTCAGGAATTAAGACTGGTGATTCTTTTCTATTGATCTGTCTGCTCTGTGACACGTAGTCTTGATTACTATCTCTTTGTAGTATATTTTGAAATAGGAAGTATAAGTCCTCTAATATTATTCTTTTTCAAGATTGCTTTGGCTATTCTTGGAGTCATTGGCTTTTTAAGCTTAATCTCCTCCTTTCTTTCTCTCTTTGAACTAAACATAATTAAAGTCCTTTCTGTTTTCTTCCAATTTTTACAAGCTTTAGCTCATTCAGGATCATAATTTGTTTTCCCAATGCTCACTTGGGCTCACACAATTCATTTTCATTTTTTTGTCCTTTTATAGCTATCATTTTATTATTTTTTAAATTTTTTACACTTATTTATTTTGAAAGAGACAGAGATAGCATGAGTCAGGGGAGGGGCAGAGAGAGAGGGAGACAGAGAATCCCAAGCAGGCTCTGCACTGTCAGCATGGAGCCAATGTGGGGCTCAAACTCATGAAACTGTGAGATCATGACCTAAGCCAAAATGAAGAGTTGGATGCTTAACCCAGTGAGCCACTCAGGCACCCCTATATCTATCATTTTAGACCCAGGATCATCAAATAGTCTTTATGTAGGTTAAATAAGCTACTTCTCACTTGTCTTCACTGGAGTGCTTCGTGACTGTGTTGTCTGACTCTTGTTCTTTAGAATTTTCCTTCTCCTTTTGAATCATCTTTCCTTTGAGAGCTTCTGGTGATAAAATTAGATTTTTTTTCCTGAAATTTTCTATCCTAAAGTCATGCCCCAGGGTTCTTTCTTTCATTGTCACGGGCAGCCGTCTGCTAAAAGGCCCCTGACTCTGCATGTTCCTGGTCATGCTTATGAGCACTCTGTCTCCTTAAACCTGTGGCCTAGAAAACAGATACAGTATAGTCAGCTATGAACCCCAGATTAATGATCTATGCCCTTCCATTCTGGTAATGTTGGTCACAAATGGCGACCACAAATGGAGGAGCCAATAAGAGACAAACTGATTATGACTTCCCTAAACCTGGGGGCTGTGAAGTCTAGTGAACTTTCAGAAAGACCAGTAATTCATTCACAGGTAGTGGTAACATGTGGGGACTAAATGTAGAAATGCTACCAATAGACTTCCTTCCAGTCAAACATCAGTAAGCTATCACAACACACCAGATACTATGATACAAATTCCCTCTTCTTCAAGGCCTTGGACTCCTTTGCACACCACCCTCTGAATACTCATTTTTTTGTTTGTTTGTTTAATCAGAGCATAGGCTGACCAAATGGTTATCTTGGAACTGGTCAGAGGCTGGGAAATCTCTGAGTTACCTGGAACCCCAGTGACTACTGATTTCATCCCAACCTTATGTGACTTCCTATAAAGATGGATGTTAGTACATCTTACTTGGCTAAGTTAGCTGCCTCAAAATAAAAAGCGAGTTTGCAAAGTTGGCCAAATTAACAAACTGAAACATAAGAAATTCACTTGCTTTCTTGTAATATTTCTAAGAAATATAATGGGGGAAGGTCTTACTAACAGGAAGTACTCATAAATGATCTGAATGAGAAATATTCAATATAAAAGACTAGGTGGGAAGGGTGCCTGGGTGGTTCAGTTATTAAGCATCTGACTCTTGATTTCAGCCCAGGTCACGAACTGAACCCAGGGGGTTGTGGGATTGATCCCCACATTGGGCTCCTTGCTAACAGTGCAGACAGACCCTGCTTGGGATTCTGTCTCTCCTCACTCTCTGCTCCTCCTCTCCCCAAAATAAATAAATAAACTTTTTAAAAAGGCAAAGTAGCATATGTGACTAAGAAAGATTTAATATTTTCTGTTTATCTGAAGAGGGCAGTTATGAATCAATGAGAGGACTGCTTCCATAGAAAACTGCACAAATGGCATCAACAGGCAATTTACAAAGGAAGAGGAGGATGGTAGGGAAGTTGAGTCCAGACCACTTCACAGATGCTGCCATGGAAATAACCAGGAGAGAGGAAGGAGACGGCAAAGTGGCAGATTTAGTATTTATGTGTGACACTCACTAGTTAAAGGGGAACTTGACAGGACCCAATCTTCCCAGCTCCTTCTTTGTCCTAGAAAGACTGTGTGTTTCCAGTTTTGGGGGGTGGTATTGCTGAGATCATCTCTTTTTCTCTACAAAATCAGTGTGTATGACATATATTATAATAATTCATTGAGATGCAGGGTTTTTTGTACTTTAGCAATTCTCAGAGTATGTATGGTCCTGGAGAAGCATCAGTACCACCTGAGAACTTGCTGGAAATGCAAATTGTCAGGTTCTAGACTTGTCTACTTCTAGACTTGAGAATCAGAAACCCCAGGGGGATGAGGAAATCCATGTGTGTTTACTTAGCTGTCCAGGTGATATTCTGATGCATGTTCACCTTTGAGAATTACTGTCATTGCTAAAATTTTCCTTTAGTGTCTCATGAGAAATTCAACTAAGTAGCTTATGTGTTTGAATTTGTATTGTATATATTAAGTCATATTTATTAAAATGCTAATAACATATTACATTCAAAAAATGAAATCTCGGGGTGCCTGGGTGGCTCAGTTGGTTAAGCATCTGACCTTTGATTTTCCCTCAGGTCATGATCTCACAGTTTATGAGTTCAAGCCCTGTATCAGGCTCCATGCGGACAGTGCCAAGCCTGTTTGGGATTCTCTCCCTCTGTCTCTGCCCCACCCTCACTTGCACTCATGCACAAACACACACACTCTCTCTCAAAAGAAATAAACTTCAAAAAATAATAATAAAAAAATGAAATCTCTAATATATTAAATTTCAGTATCTCATTAAGTAAAAGATGAACAGAGGTGGATCAAGAAGAGAGTGGTTCTAGGTTAGTTGGTTTGTCTGCTTTTTTGTTTTTTTTTTAAAGTTTATTTATTTATTTTGAGACAGCACGTGTGCTAGCAAGCAGAGGGGCAGAGAGAGAAGGAGCGAGAATCCCAAGCAGGTTCTGTGCTGTCAGCGCTGTCAGACTGACTCAGGGCTCAATCCCATGAACCATGAGATCACGACCTGATCCTAAACCAAGAGTTGGATGCTTAATTGATTGAGCCACACAGGCACCCCAGTTTGTGTGTGTGTGGGTGTGTGTTTTAGAAAAAGAGCCCATAGAAGGACAAATAGTAGAGCAAGAAAACATGCAAATTCATAAAAGGTTCCACAAAACATGGTTTGTTCAGGGAAACTCCCTAAGTTCCAGTGACTTATTTCAGCCCCTCTCTCTCTCTCCTCATCAGCTCTCCAGGTGTCCCGGGACCCATGGCCCAAAGAATCTCCGATGTGGATCTTACAGGTGTGAAGTCGTTTTTCAAGGAAAATATTCATAAATGTTGCCATGGGAACACCTTCTCTCTCATAGTTTTTTCCCCTTCATTGGAGCTACATTTTCACAATAAAAGAAGTCGGTGGAAAGACATTTAGAATGATGGACTCTAGCTAGAATAATTGTGTCTGGGTCACAGAGCGAGCGGTCAAGAATGAATAGCTCTGAAAACACGCCAGCTATCTATAACCACTATCTATTTCATCTTAGAGATTTAGAGTTTTAGGACTCTAAGGATCTTTGGAAATCCTCTAATCTTCCTCATTTTATAGTTTGGAAACCGAGAGACTAAATGACTCACCGGTGAGAGGCAGAACCAGGAACAGAACATGGCCATCCGAACTTGGAGCGTAGGACTTTGTCACTACAACTTCCCCTTAAATCTAGTTTTTTGTAGTCATAACTACAGAGAACCTAGAAATCCCTTGCAGTACTAGGAGATCACGCTAAGTGCTAACATTTGACCAGCCTTCTCCACTCATGTATGTATGCGTGTGATCCAGGACCATTTATAAAATTCTTCGGTATGTCTACTCTTCTGTGCTCATGCCTCACTCTTAATGGCTGTACAGATAGGAAAATAACCTCCTATTTGTGAACCACAATAGAGGTTCTCTCTGGTTTTGTTCTCAATCAGCTTCAAGGGAACAGTCTGTGGAAAGCCTTTCCTCCCTACCCTCTTCCCCTTCCTCTCTGTGCCAGAACCCAATAACTCATTTTTCTCAGTCCGTGGTTTTCACAGCTTAGTCTACAGAAACCCCCCCTGTGTGACAAAGTCACACTGGTCCTTGCAAAATGAGAAGAAAAAGTGTAGCAAGTCTTGTTTTCTGGGGCTGGATTTCTTAGATTTAGTGTACTGTCCTTTCTTTGAAATGAGGTTCTTTCTCTTTTGTTTTTATATCCAGATACCATATTTAAAAATGAAATGATGGGAGCTGATGCTGGAAATCACTTAAATAATAAAACAAAGAGTAGGCCATTATATATAGATTTCACTTAAAAGTTTCTGTTTTGATCCATGAAATCAAAATGTCTATGAGAACAACATCTCCAGGCCATTGCTCCTTTAAAAGTACTTCTTAAAATATAAAATGAAATGAAATGAAATGAAATAAAATAAAATAAAATAAGAGTGTTTCTTAATCATCTGTAACAAAAAGCCAGTTTTTTCTCTCCGATCAGTTGTGGAGCGATGTTTTTGTAAAAGATAATGAATAAATTATTAGAAATGATCCTTGGATGTTGCAGCAATATTAGATTGCTATAAAAGTTTCCATACACGTTCAGTTTCTGGATTAATCTTGCTGTAGATTGGTGAAGAGTTGGACGACCAGCACAGGTCTGCAGAACACCTTTTCAGTACACTCAGTGTTTTATTTACAACATAACACTCTTTACAACGCCAGGCCCTGCAAAGATGTGATGGGTGAAGGGTTCTGTGGTCCGATCCATTCCAGAGATGTTCAGAGCCTTTCACCTGCTAACATGCGGGGTAATACTGCAGTATTTCTTGAACTTATTTGGCTACAGAACTACCATTCCCTTCTTTGGTAGTTCATCTTTCTTTTTTTTTTTTTTAAGCAATCTCTACACCTAATGTGGCGCTCAACTCACAACCCTGAGATCTAGAGCCGCATCCCCACCAACTGAGCCAGCCAGATGCCCCAAATATCTTTTTAATGTCTTTCTCTTAGCTCTACGGTTCCATAGATCACAGTTTGGGAAACAGTGCTCTGAAATATAGCATACGCCTGTCACTTGGAGGAGACAATTAATATCATCTTCCTCCTGCTAACTTTCCATTTGGAGCTTGGAAATGAGCCATACCGGAAATGTGTGGATGTGTTGGTGTGCCCACACCTCTTCCCATGACTGTGCCTCATTAAGAAACAAAATTAATCCAGTGTTTTCCTCTCCCTGTGCCAACTGATATCACTTGTGAACCTTGCTTCACTTTTATTACCTACACCTGCTGTTCCAGTGAAACCCCTGAGCCTCGATACCTTTCCCCTTTCTCTTGGCTCAACCAGCCCCTTCCTGTAGCCATTTTCCCTCATCCTTTTCTGTTGTGCCCTTGAATTCCCCACTTGGTTGTCAGGTAAAGCCATCTTTATCTTTTAAATTTTTCCTTTACACTCTTGTCAGAGTCTTCTTTTAAAGCCACAAATCCAAGTATGCCATGGCTCTGTTTCCAATTCTTCTCTACCTTCTCAGTAGAGTCCTTTGACAAGGGACAAGGGTATCCGAGCCCTGTCCCCAGCCCTGAACCACCTTGCCCTGCCATTGTGTGGTCAGAACCTGGGAGCCCTTCGGGTGAGTTTCCCTGAAGGGTAGGAGGGCAGCTAAAGGAGTAAGCGAGATGAAAAAAGGCTAGAGGAGCACAGGACATTTTGTGATCAGGCTTCCCAAGGGTCTGGCAGCATGACCTGTAGGGTCCCCTAGGTTTCTGTCAAGGTGGACAGTTGTGGCGAGGAAGAGAGGAGTGTATGGCTTCTAAAGTTGTACCTTGGACAGAGAAGCTATTCAACAAGAAAGGACTAGAAGAAGTAGAGTAGGTTCTTGGGGAAGGATGTAATGACCGCAGATCTACTGGGAGAAGGGAAATCCTTCACTTCCAAAACCTCCAACTATACACATAGCATAACTATAGTGCTGTCATAAAGCATGGTCATAGTGGCCACAAAGCCACTGAGGACTTTAAGGAAATCCCCTAGCAATGAACATTGAGTCATCCAAGCCCTTGCTTCCTGAACTAAACAAAGATGGTTAGGTGAAACTAAGGTGCCATCTGAGACAATAGAAAATGAAATAAAATTGACGACTTCACATCGTGATTTATTTCTAAACCTTGATCCCATTATAACTTCCACAGTACTCTGTATATGTCTGGGGCATGCATTATATTTTATCTTGTACTTTAGCAGTTTGGAAAGTCTCTTCAGTTGATGAGCCTCTCCAGGTATGCATCTTGCAAATCTGAAGTGTAATGTATTATGTGTTTATTGAATAAATTAGTGCTATAAATGTCTGCAACTCCTCAGTTTGAAACTTCCATTCTCCCACAGAATTCTATTTCAGATTCACCCCTGCTGCTCATGCAAACAAATGCAGTTGATAGATTTTGCTTGCAATGATCTGTTCATTGAAAAATGAAGAAAAAGCATATCTTACATAATAAGTACTGATTTTAGAAAGTCCAAAGAATCTAAAATGTTTTCTTTTCCAGGAATGTAAGGTGTTTTTGTATTGGTTGTTATTTTACTGTGTGCTTCTTGATGTCTTGTTTATTGCTGATCACTGTTATTAAGATATGAGTGTCTATGGACCCGGTGACTTAAAGTGGATCTGTAAATCTTCCCGCATATTTGCTAACAAGTTTGAATTAGAGTCATATCCATAGGGATGCCTACAAGTGAGGATTCAAGATAGAGCCCCAAATCAAGATGAAGTCTCAGTGGAACTAGATTGGTATTTGCTCCCAAATTATGAGCTACTTTTTAAAAAATTTATTTATTTAAATTCAAGTTAGGAGGCACCTGGGTGGCTCAGTTGGTTGAGCATCTGACTTCAGCTCAGGTCATGATCTTACCATTCGTGAGATCGAGCCCCAAGTCAGGATCTGTGCTGGCAGCTCAGAGCCTGGAGCCTGCTTTGGATTCTGTGTCTCCCCCTCTCTCTCTGCCACTCTCCTGTTCATGCTCTCTCTCTCTTTCTCTCTCAAAAGTAAATAAACATTAAAAAAGTTTTAGAAAATAAATTCAAGTTAGTTAACATACAGTGTAGCATTGGCTTCAGGAGTAGAACCTAGTGATTCATCAGTTACACATATAACACCCAGTGCTCATCCCGACACGTGCCCTACTTAATGCCCATCCCCCCATTTAGCCCATCCCCCCACTTCCTCCTGTCCAGCAAACCTGTTTGTTCTCTGTATTTAAGAGTCTCCTATGGTTTGTTGCCTCTGTTTTTATCTTATTTTTCCTTCCTTTTCCCCAGGTTCATCAATTTTCTTTCTGCAAGAATATACTACAAATAAAAAACAATAAAACCCTGGATTGCAAGTAACCTGTTTCGTGACTGTTACTTCTTAGCAGAAGAATTGGTCACCAGGAAGAAAGAAGACAGTGGAACAGGCTCGCGACGTGGTAATCCTCTGGGTCCTCCCATGGCCAGATGGCACCTTGGGGAGTGTGCTAGTGAGCTGAGAACACGGATGGCCAAGAGCCCTATTACTTGGAGCTCAGGCCTGTTTGTTCAAGGTGCTCTCATAAGAGAATGTAACACCAAGACACTGCTTTGCCATCTAAACCTGCTGCATTCATATCAGAAGTATTTGCAATGGTTGAAAGGTAGAAGCAAACCAGAATGTCCACTGATGGATGAAGAGATAAACTGTGGTGTTTGTTGGAATAGAATATTGCACAGCCATAAAAAAGGATGAGATCTTGCCATTTGCAACAACGTGGATGAATCTTGAGGGCATTATGCTAAGCCAGACACCAAAGGTCACGTATTATATGATTCCAGTTATATGAAATAGCCAGAATGGGCAAATCCATAGAGACAGAAAGTAGAAGGGTGGTTGCCAGGAGCGGAGGAGCAGCAAATGTGGACATATTGTTGACTGGGTACAGAGTTAAAAGTTTTGCAGGTTGAAAAGAGTTCTGGAGACCAATGGTAGTAATGGTAGTGCATCAATGTGAAGGTATTTAATATCACCTAGTTGTACACTTAAAAGTGGGTATGACAGTAAATTTTATGTTATGTGTATTTTACCAAAAAAAAAAGGAAAGAAAAGAAAAGAAAAAAAATTAACCCTGCTGCAGAAAGTGTTCAGTTCCAGCACCAGGGAGGTCAGTTCCCACTTCCTGACCTGGGCCAGATCTTCACTAGAGTGGGTGGGTGCTTTGTCACCCTGTAACCCCAGTCTCTTCCTTTCTTGGAGCTGAAAGCCCAAAACTTGCCCTCCAGTAATAGCAGTAAATTCATGAAGTCATCCATCTCCCCTCTCATGTCTAAATCCCTCCATGTGAAGTGCGTGAGGCATAAGCATTGTTTGATTGAACGTGATGTTTATTAACATACGCAAAAGAACAATCTGTTACAAATCTGGTAACGTTAGCACACCTCCTGGCACACAAGGTAAGTAATCAAGTAAGCAGTAAGATACACTTAATGCGAAGCTCAAAAGAAAGGTTTGCGCTGCAAACATATAGGTGGGCTTTTGTACAGGAAGTGAGGAGAATGTAGACAGAACATGTGACCTAGGAGGTTGTTGACTAGCAGAATGAAAATAGAGACCACCACCCACGTCTTTCTAAGCTGCCCACATGGGATCACCAAATTAAGAACTTGATGAAATTCAGACACTTCGGGTTTCAACGAAGGAAACTGAACCAACAAGAGAATTGTCTTGGAAACTTAGTGATTCCTGTAAACAGTAGTGTGCAAAAATGAAAAAATGAGGGAATACACAGCACCTGACTCTCTCCTATGAGCACTTCTATCTATTTCTCTCTGTAGATTCACCTTATCCCATGGTTGGAGACTTTGCTACAGTGGCTCCTGGGTCCCATCTCTCCTAGCATCCCCAGCAGAGAAGGACTGAGTGTCTTCAGAAGTTCAAGGGAAGAGCTGATGGATTCAACTGGGTGGTGATATCACTCTGGTCAGTCAGCTGAGGCAGATACTGTGGCTTAGGCTGCATTGGAGCCCAGCGATAGAACACTCATCAGTTGTGATCAAGAGAAAGGGTCTCTGAGGACAGGAAAGACATGACCAGGATCCTAAGATTTGAGTCAGAAAACGATTTCCTAGAAAAGATAGGCTGAGTGACAAAACCAAATGCTGATTATACAACATGCAGATACTCGAGGCAGCAGCCTGTTTATAGAAGGTGCAGTGGATAAAGGAAGTCGTGAGGCCAGCCACATCCCCTCTCCCTCGTGTTTTTAAGGCAGGTCACATCTCAGTAACCACAGGACTCCCGCTGGGCTGTGACTTTTGCTGCTGAAGCCTGAAAGAGTTCACTCAGGGAAAGCTGGAGCATGTCATTGGGTCTCAAGGCACCCCCACAACGATCAGTACACACCACCAGAGCCCACCCTGCGGTCAGCTCTCATTTCCTCCCTCTTCCATCACAAGAAGGCTGATCTTTCCAGTCCCCATCTCCATGAAGACTACTTGATCCGAGGCAGAGATCCATAGGTCCACAGAATCCTAACCTTATCTCATCAGATGCTGGGGATTCCATCCCACCGGCCCATTGGTTTTCTTGTTGTTCAAAGAGCAAAACATAGCAGCACCGGGAATTAAGACTTTTCCCAAGCAGTTGTCACTAAGTATGGAGCATTAGTGTCCATCTTTGGTTTTCTTATCTCTCTACTTGCAGTACAGAAATATTGCATACCCTTGCTCATCTGTATGGACACAATAAGCACAAGCAGAACTTCAGAGTCCAGTTGATTACTTATGATCAATGGGGTTCTCACAATGAGTTAAGTTACTTACTGTTAACCCTCAGAAGGACTTGAACAGTCTGACCACATCAGCCAGTGACCAATGATCACTGTTACCAAGAACGTTAGCAGAGGCATCTAACTACGCCCACCTCTGATATTTATGAACAATGCTGATGCTTGTAAACATCTTTTTGTTCCTCTTTGTCTCTTTTAGAATTAGAGCTCCTGCCCCTTTTGGAAGTTGGAATTTGTTCCAATTGGCAGTAATCGTTGCTTTTCACACTCCGTTTGCCACTGTCTGGTTACAATCACAAGAGGGGTCCTTTCTGCTCACACTACACTGTCCCCATCATTGTTAACCTGAAAATTCTGAAGAACCTGTTAATCTCCAACAGAGACATCAGGCTGTTCTGCCCCACAAGCCAGCATTTGCTACCTCCCAAGTTACCCTCGTCCCACTTGGTATTGGAGAATGTAAAGACATCCTCATGCTTGAGCTGGACGGTTATGCTTTTACAGGATTAACAGTGACCAGCAGAAGGAAAGCAGAGGCATTGGAGGCTATTCCAGGAACAGGCAGGAGACTTTTCAACATATACATTTATGCTGATGCTTCCATTTTCTCTTTCACTCATGTCTTATCTTCTTCTAAATCTAGACCTCCTTAATCAAATGTCATCTATTTCTGCATGCTATATATTACCACTACACTGAGCTTCAATGACAAAGCTGCCCCAGATTTTAAAGCATAATCATTCACCTGCTAACTTCTGGCTACCAATGGCCATCAAGCCAGATTATGAGATTCCACACTCTCCATCTACACATTCCACATTTACCCATCTATCCACTAATGACCCAACCAGTTCAGGTCCGGCTCATCTCTTGTTAAATCTATTTTAAAATGGCATTTTAAAAAATGTTTGTTTATTTTTGAGAGAGAGAGAGAGAGAGGGAGAGAGAGAGAGAGAGAATCCTAAACAGGATGCTCCATGTGCTCAGTGCAGAGCCCAAGGCGGGACTCGAACTCATGAACTGTGAGATCGTGATCTGAGCCGAATTCAAGAGTCAGTTGCTTAGCTGCCTGAGCCACCCAGGTGCTCCAAACCTGTTTTCAAATGTCTTATAGTGCAGCTTATTCTACCAGGATAGTTATGTGACCTCTTCTGGCACTTCTTTAATATAACACACTTCCAGAAATGGATGTGCTGGCAAAGTTTATTGACATTACATTTTTATCATGTCAGTCACATTTAAGTCCTAGAGATTTGTATTTACATACAGCATAGAGTACATTCCTGGGAGAATTCTTTTTGTTTTAGCAAAAACAAAACACACACACAAAAAAACAGAAAAAACAAACCAGGATGCAATTGATGTGACAGTTGGGTAGCTTAATGAACATCATGCTTCCTTGGGGGTCTCATCTGGGATTTTAGAATGAACCGTATCCAAAGGCTGCCAGTGGCAACTCATGAGAGAGTCGTAGAGTTCCTCGCTTTTCACCATAAACTCCCTGTTCAATTCTTCAATATTTAAATGAGGATTTGGATCTACAGAAGCCAGTGCATATGAAAAAAAAAAAGTGTTACAGGACACATATCAGAAATGGCTTAAAATGAGAATTTCACAAAAACATCAGCAGGAAAACATCACAGACATTTCATGTAAGAGTTTTTAAATTGTGTGTTTTCTTTCAAGAAGATTTGAAAATAGAAACGAGAGCTGGAAAAGTAGCGTGACCAAACTCAAAGATGGTGGAAGAGATGGGGAAAATGGATGGACAAAGAGACGTTTTGGAGACGAAAGGACAGTATTTGGAAATGGGTTCAATTTGGGGCAAGAAAGACAGGGAGGGTCAAGGCTGAGCCCTCAGTTTCCGGCATGAACACCTGGGTAGACACAATGCCGGGGAGCTAGGACTAAATCCACAGAACAGGGCTTTGAAATGATAAACATGTTGATTTATTTGCTTAATTAACATACTGATGTAATTAACTCAGAAACAGAGCAGGGCACAGCCTTCCTTCTCTGTAACCTGGAACCCTGTGATGAGGTGGTGTTAATTTATCATGAAAGCATCAGACCGATAGTCATTCCAAGTTGGCAGGTTGCCAAGGTATTTCGTGCCATCGGTTATTTTTTTCCTCCTAGCACTGAATGTAACTGAACAAGCCATTTCTGTGTTCCTCTGTAATTTTTGCAAACCTTAGCTCATTCAAGACCATAATTTTTACTTCCTACTACTCACAAGGGACCACACTATCCTTTTGTATTTGTATGCCTGTTCCAGACTAAATATTCGTCCTCCTAAAAATTCATTGTGACACTTACTTCCAATGCAACGGTATTTGGGGTTGGATCTTTGGGAGATAATTAGGGTTGGATGAGGTCATGAGCTTCGGGCCCTAGTCTGATGGGATTAGTGCTCTTATAGTGTCCATGTGAGGACATAATGAGAAGGTAGCTGTCTGCAAGCCAGGAAGAGAGCCCTTGCCAGGTACTGAAGCAGGTGACACCTTGAACTTGGACTTCTCAGTGTGAAGAACTATGAGACATAAATTTGTTACTCAAGCCACCCAGTCTGTGGCATTTTGTTACAGCAGCCTGAGCTAACATCCTTCTGTACTTATTTTAGAACCAAGATCATCAACCGTCATCATAGGCCTAACGCATCGTATAAGTTTCATGAGCTCCATCCCACTTTTCTTCACTGGAGTCATTGGCGACTGTATTGTCCAATTCTTATTCTTTAGAACTTACCCCTGACCTCCTTTTTTATCTTTCTGTTGAGAGCATCTGGTCATAAAGTTAGAGATTTCTTCTTTTTTTTTTTTTTTTTTTCTGAGCTTTCTGAAATTCTTTCTTAAGGTCATGCCCCAGGGTTTGTGAAAAGGCTCCTGACTCTAGTTTCCTGGTGTCAGGAAGGTGTCAGGACCGCATGCTTCTGAGTACTGTCTGTCCTGTATCCTGTGGCCCAGAAAACAGACACAATATGGGGCACCTGGGTGGCTCAGTCTGTTGAGCATCCAACTTCGGCTTAGGTCATGAACTCACAGTTCATGGGTTCAAGGTCCACATCAGGCTCTGGGATGACAGCTTGAAGCCTGGAGCCTGCTTCAGATTCTGTGTCTCCCTCTCTCTCTGCCTCTCCCCTGCTCACACTCTGTCTATCTCTCAAAAATAAATAAAATTAACCAAAAATGTTTTTAATTATAAAAAAGAAAACAGACAACATGGTCAGCTATGAACCCCAAATCAATGATCTGGACCCTTCCAGTGACATTGACCCTAGTGGTAAAAGAAGCCCATAAAAGCAAACTAATTACACCTTCCCCAAGCCTGGGGGACCTCTAGACCAAGCTAATACAGTAGCCCCCATCCACATGTGGTTACTGAGCACTGGAAATGAGGTTAATCCTCATCAGAGGGGTGATGTAAATATGCACTGAGTTTTGAAAACTTGGTATTAAGATTTTTTAAATCCCACTCATTTTCATATTAATTACATGTTTAAATGTAACCTAATATGTCCAAAATATTTCAAGTATTGAAGTAAATTTCATCTGTCTCTTTTTAGATTTTTTTTTTAACTTTGGCTACTAAAAATTTTAAATTTGTGTTTCAAATCACATTTGCCCTGGACAGAGCTCTCCTGTCTCCATAAAGAACTTACACTAATCACTGAAGTTATTATCTGTCAGATGCTGTTAAAACACTTACAACCACTTTAGAGATACTGTCACACTTTCTAGGAGGTTCGTTTTAACATCCCATTCCACAGATGGGGACACTGATGTCCTCAAGATGAATTTGCCTGGAATTATAGAGCTCGTCAGTGAGATTTGAACCCAGGCGCTCTGCATCCAGAAAGCACACTAATTGTAGGTCTTTCTCTGTTATGTTTATACTCTCTGCAGGACTGATGAAGGCAGGGAGAATGGACTCAGGCTTGAACCAGAATGAAATCCCCCTGAGAGCTGGAATACTTCCCTTTTATTCATATTTCAACCAAATGTATTTGGATAAAACTAGAACTCCCCCATAGCGTTTAAAGATTTCTTTTAAACATCAGTTTCATTTCATCTGAACACTGAGCACCTGTTGACTTGCTGACTTTGAATTAGTCACTGGGACTGCAAAGACAGGTGCTCCTACCTTTGATGCACTCCGACGGCAGTGGGTGGGCTGGTCTGCTGGGCGTCCCCTGCGGGTTGGGGAAGCCACCAGATGGCCGTGTGATAACACAGGCATGTGGTAAGAAACTGGTAAAAGCATGATCTCTGTGTGTCTCTTCTATTTCTCTTTCCCATAACTTAAGTAAAACAAGCCACACATTTTCTCCCCTTCCTCGACTAATAACAGGGTCCTGCTCTGGGCATTTTGTGCTGCTGCACTTTGTTCTTTTAAAATAAATCAAGAACTGCAAGAAGCATTGCCTGGCCCTTGTAGTGGGGCCTGTGAGGTTCTCCAGGAACCAATGACCCTGAATGAAGCTGGGAAGCCAAGGCCACAGTGATTACCTCCTAGGTCTCCCCTTAAACATCAAAATTAAAGCATAATTGATCCCAAAGTTTAAATTTATGGAGGAAACTGATCTTAAAAACAACTCATTGGCTTCTTATTGTTTGGAAATGTCCCCATTTCCTAGTCCAGCAGAAAGGCCCAAACAGGTGGCTTAGCTCACCCTTCCCGCAGAAACAATTTCCGAAAACCAGATGAACTGAAGAAAACAGCTTACGCAACCTACGTAGGAATTTTCCAGTAGAACCTCTCAGTTAAGAGCCAGTCGAATAATGAGTAACCTGGGAATGGGTTCGTTTTGTTTTCAACCATGGCAACACAGGGTTTACGTTACCTTCCAGTGGGTTTTCGTCTTGCATTTTGGCCAGAGCCGTGCTTTCCTACAAGGAAACCAGTATGTTAAGAAAAGAAATAATTTAAAGATTTATTGTCAACACATGCTTTTAAAGAAAACACTAGCTGTCAAAAATAATACCTAAAACACTGAGCTCCCTTTAGATCAAATCTGTTTTGAAGTTTGATTTGAAGAATCTTTAAATAATAAACCAAATGTATTTGGATAAAACTAGAACTCCCCCATAGCGTTTAAAGATTTCTTTTAAACATCAGTTTCATCTGAATACTGAGCACCTGTTAACTTGCTGAATTTGAATTAGTCACTGGGACAGTTATGAAATAGGTAAACTAAGGCAACAGGTGAAAAGTCACAAAGGAGGAGCATGCCTAACCAAGGCCTCTGGCATCCCGGAAGCTTCTGGAACTAACTGGCCTCCTAGGGCCTGGGCTAGGAACTAGACACCAGGGACCCTGGCATCCAGACTCCACGGTCATGGTCCCTGCACTAAATGCCCGACTATCTACCTTGACCTCTGCCCCTTCTTCCAGATGATGATTCACAAAGTCTTCACGAGCACATTCTCCCTATAGCCTTCTAACCACACCCCAGCCCGCCAGCTCAGCTAAGGATGAGGGCAGTGCGTGCTGAAGCAGATAACAGAGACTATAGAATAGCAAACCAGTCGATGAGAGAAGTAGATTCCAGAAGCACTCCCCAGATAAATCTTGTTTGGTTAAACCGACCCTATTGGCTCCCCAGGGACAGTGTAAGTTTTTATGACTCCTCTCCACAGGCACCTGTTGGGAAGGGTTTCTGTTAAGGATGCACAGCTGTTGCAAGGAACCAAGCCATCCAGGAAGAGCCCAGGGAGCTCCTCGCACCAAATGAACTTAAGGAAGCCTCCTTTGCTAAGAAGAACAAGATTGTATGGAAAGCCAAAGGTCCTCTCTCTCTTCTTTCCAATCTGTTGGAAAACATGCCTCCCTTTCACTCTGAAATAGGCCCTGGTTTGGAAAATAAATTATAGGGTTACCATACATTTGATCTCACCATTGGTATATTTTTCCTACTTAGAAACAGCTAAGATACCCAGAATCTGTGCTTAAATGAGGCCTTTCTCATAACACAATGTCCAGGTAACCTCATGTTTCCTCCTTTGTGACATGCGCTCAGGTAACTGTGGACCCCAGGTGACCAGGGTGCGGGGAGCTGATGCTCTCTGGGGACAGAGCATTCTCTCTGATGTGAGGGTCACCTGGGCAGTACCTGTTGTCCTTCCAAAAGGGCACATCTAGTAACTGTTTGGCTAGTGGAGTGATAACTCTGCTAGTGGGAGTTTGGGACCATTGGACCATTGTGCTGATGGAACCCAGAAAGCTCAGAATCTTTTTTTTTTTTTAAATGTTTTATTTATTTCTGAGAGAGACACACACAGAACATGAGCGAGGGAGGGTCAGAGAGAGAGGGAGACATAGAATCAGAAGCAGGCTCCAGGCTCTGAGCTGTCAGCACAGAGCCTGACGTGGGGCTCGAACCCATGAACCGTGAGATCATGACCTGAGCTGAAGGTGGCTGCTTAACCGACTGAGCCACCCAAGTGCCCTGCTCAGAATCATTTTGAAGATATCCACTCCCTCTGACCTAAAGACCCAATGTCAAAATGCACAGGGTTCTCGGGGGCTAACCTCTTATCCTGGAGAAACAAGCATTAAGAACCCCGGCATGCCCCCATGGAGGAAACGGACAATGTACCTGGGACATCTGGCAGAGGTCATGCTTTCTTAGGCAAGAATAAAACGAGGGTGCATGCATGAAACAGGCTCACGACAGAGCCTCACCATTTGGAATTTTGCTGACCAGCTTCATATCTGGGAATTCCTGCCAGGAAAGCAGGCAGTTGGCGCAAGTGTGCTAACCACGGCCACCAAAGCGAATAGATTGCTACTTCTTGAAACTGCATGTTAAGGAAGGAAGGAAGAAAGAGAAAGAAAGGAGAGGAAAGGAGAGGAAAGGAGAGGAAAGGAGAGGAAAGGAGAGGAAAGGAAAGGAAAGGAAAGGAAAGGAAAGGAAAGGAAAGGAAAGGAAAAAGAGAGAAAGAAAGAAACTGCATGTTACAGTAATAATTTGACTGAATAGTGAGATGAAAATCCCAGGAGGTGGAGAAGAAAGTGGGGGTGGGGTAGGGGACAAGGAGAGAAAGCTGGTTAATTTTTTAAAATATTTTATTAATTTATGGGGCGCCTGGATGGCTCAGTCGGTTAAGCGTCTGACTCTTGATTTCAGCTCGGGTCATGATCTCAGGGTTACTGGATTTGAGCCCCGAGTTGAGCTCTGTGGTAAACAGCGTGGCACCTGCCTGGGATTCTCTTTCTCTCTCTCTCTCTCTCTCTGCCCCTCTTCTGCTCGCCGGCTGCTCTCTATCCCAAAATAAATAAATAGAAATTTAAAAATTTAAAAATTTATTTATGTTTCTTTGTTCTTTTGGTGGTGGTGTTTCTTAATGTCTTTTATTTTTCTGTCTGGTGTTTTTGTTTTCTAATGAGTAGGCAGAAATCAAGAAATACTTTCAGTTTTGAAGTTGATAATGCAGTCAAACCTATACTTCTCTATTTAAAGATATGGTAACCACCGGAAGACACATAGACTATCACCCAAACTAGTGAAAGAGCGAAGGGGTGAAAGAAAAAAAAATGTACTAAAACCTCAGGTAATATAGCAAAATATTTTAAGTGATGCAACATCAACCATCTGCTAACAGGGTAAAACTCGATTTGGGTTTAAAAGTAAAAATAAAAGCAAGAAATCTATAACAAGATATTTTATATAAAAGAAGGCACACCTAAAACAGACTTGAAAAACTGAAAATAAAAGTTTGGGGGAAAAATACGAAGCAAATATAAGTTTTAAAAACTGAGGGTTGAAATATTAAATCTAACTCTGGATTTAAGGCACAGGCCATCCCATGAGGAACACGTCATAAAACAAACTGGGGGGAACACTAATGCTTTGACTACTCAGCGATAATTTCCATAATATGTAAGTGTCTGCACAGTCCGATAAAAGGGGGTATAACCAACAGAAAAAAAGGTGACAGAGGACATCAACGAGGTCACAGAACACAGATGTCATCAAGCAACAGCTTAAAATTTGCCCTCAATGATAGGCAGACGCCTTCCACACCTGTCACATTGGTAAATAGCACAGAGAAATGCAGAAGGCGAGCACAGTCACAACAGCAATGAAAAGTGTAAACGCAGGCAGGCTCTTTGGTGAGTAATTTGCGATCTGAAATTTTAAATGCTACATCCTTTAATCCAGACCTTCTACTTCCAGAAATTTAGTCTTAGGCAAAGAACACTCCGACAAATGCTTGGAGACTGGTAAGTTTGTTGAAGCACTAAGAACATTTAAGATGTTAGCCCATAGATGAGCTAATGTCACAGAACATCCAAACTTTTAAAGAAAGTACAACGGGGTTAAGGCGTGGCTGGGGAAGGAGTCCATCTAGGTGCCTCTGGAACAGTTCTTAAAAGTGTGTTAATGTTTTCTATTGCAAAACAAAGCCAAAACTACCTCTAGTCCTATTTTAAGTGTTTAAAGAGTAAAATCAAGGGGCGCCTGGGTGGCTCAGTTGGTTAAGCCTCTGACTTTGGCTCAGGTCATGGTCTCACGATTTGTGAGTTCAAGCCCCACGTTAGGCTCTGTGCTGACAGCTCAGAGCCTGGAGCCTGCTTCAGAATCTGTGTCCCCCTCTCTCTCTGCCCCTTCCTGACTTACTTTCTCTCTCTCTCTCTCTCCCCACCTCCCCACCCCCAAAATAAATAAACACACAAAAAAGAGTAAAATCAAATGTGTGGTAATCTAAAATTTAGCAGTAGGAATTTAGGCATGGACACCATCAGTCTATTATTTTGGTTTTGGAAGACGGTGACGACTTAAATTGTTGGCAAATCATCAGCTTTTCCTCCCTGGTATTAAAATGGGGAGCAAAAGCCTTGGCTGTGGGAATTTGAATGAGCTCATCTGGACGTGTGAAGGTAGGGAAAAGAGACATCTATGTTGGGCTCACGGACGACACAGGATTCATTTCAGGGAGGGGTACCTTGGGTGTGACCGGACTTCCAGCTGGGCGTCCGGAGGTCCCACGCACAGAAAGGCTGTGTCCGTTTCCATCTGCTGTGCAGCCAAAGTCGTAGCCAGACAGGAAGTAACTGCTGTGCTGCTGCTGAAACCAGCTGCCCGATTGGTAACCCTGGCCGGGCTGGACCGCTGCCTTCCCCCTGAGGAGCGGAGGGGGGACAGTAAGGGTGACATCACCGAGGGGCGGCTGGGTGGCTCAGTCGGGAGAGCGTCCAACTTTGGCTCAGGTCATGATCTCATGGTCCGTGGGTTCAAGCCCCGCGTCAGGCTCTGTGCTGCCAGCTAGCTCAGAGCCTGGAGCCTGTCTTCAGATTCTATGTCTCCCTCTCTGCTGACCCTCCCCTGCTCACGCTGTCTCTATCCCTCTCTCTCAAAACTAAATAAAACATTAAAAAAAATTTTTTTAGAAGAGTGACATCACCAAGCAAAGCAGAATCATTCAAACCTCCAGGACTCTTTCTTCTTTCCCAGAAGGCTCAAGTAAAGATGATTTCTGCATTAACTGTTCAAGGACACCTATGTCCAAAGCGATGGTTTGGAAATTGCCAACAATCAGGTAAGAAATAAAGCATGGACGGCCTTCATCTTCATTCTGAGTAGGAAAGACCAGCTCACCTTTGCCAGTACCAGTAATAATTATTTTCTGGCGCTATGCCAAAGCCTGCAAAACTTGCCTGCCCAGACATTTGTCCAGAAACTTTACAAAAAGGGTCCAGGTATCCACAGTTTTTATTCCTGGGGCAATAATTCCAGCTCTGGGGGCTAAAACCTCTCACCCCAACGGACCTCCCTCACAACTGCCCAAGGAGCAATTACACTTAGGGGCAGTTCCTGCTAGGCAATGAATTGCTTGACTCTGGTTCCAATGGGGTTATGGTGTGGGTGGGGTAGGAGTCCATAGGGGTCACCTGGGGGAATTTGTGCACGCTAACAGCTGGCTCTAAGCTTGCCAGAGCCCTCTTCCAACTCTAGGCCTCGGGGGGAAGGCAGCCTGAAAGTCAGTGGGGGCACAGAGGAATGTGAAGCCACTGTGAAGCCTTCTGAAGTCTCCATTCCACCCTCTACAATAACTGAGCCAATTGTAATAACTAAAACCTTAAAAAAAAAAACCCACAAGTTAATGTTTCCCTCCTCACTTCAGTTATCTAACTATTGGAACCAGTAATTAGTGGCCTTTTTTTTTGTATAGCCCCTGCAGGTTCAAATCATTATTTCAACCAGCTGGCGGAAAGAAGTTCTAGAACAAACACACACACACACACACACACACCCCCAACCAACCCACCCTCTTGATGCGGGTCCAGGAAAACATTTTAAAGAAATAATGATGTGGCTCAGTGTTATTTTTAAAAAACAAAAGAAAGCATGCCTCCCCAAATGTCAGCATGCAGGCGAATTGCCTCAGCATGTTGATTACAATGTAGGTTCTGATTCAATGGATTTGATTAGAGTCTCACTCAGAGTCTACCCTTCTAAGTAGCCAGCCTATACAGCGTCAAAATGTAAGAAGGTAACTTTTGGGTCCAGCTAGGGGCACTTAGGGTCTGGCCATTTCTCTGCAGCTTGTGAATCAGGGCTCGATGTAGTCTGTATTTACCGGTGATGTAAAAAATAATAATCGTGAATTCAAATCATTCAGTTATCCACGCGTTATTCACTGAACAGCGACTTGTCTAAAGCAGGGTGATAGAGTGGGGCCTACACTGTGGGGTCCCCATGCTGCCTGGGGGAGGTTACTGATTAGCAGCTGTGGGGCACATTGCCGGGCTCAGGTTTTTTTTCTTAATAACAGAACACTGGCGGGGGGGTGGGGTGGCACCTGGGTGACTCAGTTGGTTAAATGTCCAACTTCGGCTCAGGTCATGATCCCGTGGTCTGTGGGTTCGAGCTCCGTGTCGGGTTCTGTGCTGACATCTCGGAGCCTGGAGCCTACTTCGGATTCTGTCTCCCTCTCTCTCTGCCCCTCCCCCACTCACCCTTTGTCCCTCAAAAATGAATAAACGTTAAATAAAAATTTAGGGGAAAAAATAACAGCACCCTGATTTTATTTGGGGGACAGAGATAGACCTCAAAGACATTTCCTAGTTCCCCAAGTGCAGGTAGATGTGGCCAAGCAGCCAAAGTCTTGCTAATAAGATGTAAATAGAACTATTATAAGAGGATTGAGGACAGCTGTGTGGGCCAGGGGTGTTTGCTTGGCTGGAAGGAAGCCTGTGGTAGGTCTTCCACCCTTTCTCTGGGCCTAGTGCTGGGATTAGAGAGACGACGGCTGGAGCCCCAGTTCTACACCTACTTTGGCCTATGAGATGACATCAAAGAGGGAGCCATTTACCAGAATATAGGATCTGAAAGAGAGAATGGGTCTGGGTGTCTGATGACTGGAGACTCCTTATACCAGCACTAGATTGACTCCCTCCAGATTTCTTTTACTCACGAAACAAATGTCTTGTTTAAGGCACGGCTGATTTAGGTTACTGTATTTAGTTAAACACAATTCCTGAACCTCAAATAAAACCTCTCAGCTGGGGATTCTTTTTGTAAAACTTGCATCAGGTTTTTGTTCCTTCTCTTAGTTTAGAGCTGGATTTTGTAAAAGGAAAATCAGAATGTTGGCTATAAATGGGTGGGAGATAAAGCCGCAGCTGGAAAGGAGTGCAGAAGTTAAACGTTGATAATAAGGTGGTTACAGAGGCCGAGGAAGGGAGAAGTCAAAGTCATATGTCAAATCCCTCAGCAGCGTGGCAGGAGTTGGAGACAGAGGACCAGGAGCAAAGCTCCAGAGAAGAGGGACCTTCAGGGGGTTGATGACAGCGACAAGGAAGGGTTCGCAAATACTATTTTGCTCTCTAATAGCCCCAAAGGCCAGTTTCTCATATTTCGCCTGCATTATTCCCATGAAGAAAAATTCTACCAGGGCAGACAATTGGCCAGTATCCAGGGGGAAGCAGCCCACACTCTCAGCTTCTATGTGCAAAGGAGACCAACGTCCTCTGGGAATATGCACAAGTACCTCTGTAGTCCTAAAAGTTAAGACTTGCTACCTGCCTCAGTGAGAAGGCGGGTGGTGGTGGTAATGAGCAGAAATAAGAGGCTCTCATATTTTTTAAATGTTTTTTTACTTATATTTGAGAGACAGAGACAGCACGATCCGGGGAGGATCAGAGAGAGAGGGAGATACAGAATCTGAAGCAGGCTCCAGGCACTGAGCTAGCTGTCAGCACAGAGCCTGCCGCGGGGCTCGAACCCACGAACCGTGGGATCATGACCTGAGCCGAAGCTGGACACTCAACCGACTGAGCCACCCAGGCGCCCCAAGGCTCTCATATTTTTAACATGGCTGATTTCTCTCTGCTGAATCCTGCTATTTATTTTATTATTTAAGAAAAATTTCTTTACTGTTTATTTTTGAGAGACAGAGACAGAGCACAAGCAGAGAAGGGGCACAGAGAGAGGGAGACACAGAATGTGAAGCAGGCTCCAGGCTTAGAGCGGTCAGCACAGAGCCTGATGCGGGGCTCAAACCCACAAACTGCGGGATCACGACCTGAGCCGAAGTTGGACACTCAACTGACTGAGCCACCCAGGCGCCTGCTTTTTAGTGCAGTATGTCCACCTTACCACTCTCCCCACCAAAAAAAAAAAAAAACAAAAAAACAAAACAAACCTGGCTGTTTTTCCTTTTGCAAACCAAACAAAGCCAGGCACTCAATAAATATTTGTTAAATGAATGAATAAATCAATACTTGGCTCAAGCATAAAAAGCCTTTTGATCAATAATTTAAAAGCAAAACAAAACAAACAACAAAAAAAAACCACCCTGTTGTGCTCTAGTGTCAATGACCCCTGAACGGTTGGTTGTTTCTTGGCAACTGCAGTTTTCACAAGAATGAGATTAAATGGTTTTTTGCAATCCTGCGTTTGGAAAGAGAACAGGAGGTTTGCAGGAAGCATGCTTAGTTTGAATCTAGTCGAACAAGTATGTAATTTTGTATTGTTTTTCTCATGACAGTGAAAAATTGCTTTTTCCTTCTTTGTTAAAGAGAAAGTTTGAGCCCAAGGACATGTAAAAAGTAGCAGCGCAACAGGTCTACTGCTCCTTAGCTGTGTGGTTTTGGAAGAGTTACTTTTCTAGACCTATTTCACATTTATAACTTCAGACTGGATTAGTGCATTTTAACTTGAGAGGCACTAATTCTTTTGAAAACGGATTGAAATTTTTCCCATGCTCTCCTTCAAAAATGTACAGATACAGGAGCGCCTGGGTGGCTCAGTCGGTTGAGCGTCCGACTTTGGCTCAGGTCATAATCTCATGGTTTGTGGGTTCGAGCCCCGCGTCGGGCTCTGTACTGACAGCTCAGAGCCTGGAGCCTGCTTTGGATTCTGTGTCTCCCTCCCTCTCTCTCTGACCCTCCTCTGCTCACGCTGTCTTTCTCTGGATCTCAAAAATAAATAAAAAACATTAAAAAAAATGTACAGATACAATTGAGGATATAATTTCAAGGGCTGTTGAGCTCTCAAAACGTATCCGTAAACTCCCCTAGATTGGGATCACCTGGATAAATGCTAAGGTCTGAGCTCGAGAATTGGTTCCAGTAATTCCTAACAGTTTTCAAGATAAAATATGAGACTTCAAAGAAATGTCCTGTTCACTCTGGGATGTCTCATGACCAGCTGACATCCACTGCATGAATTCACACACCTCTAACTTTGGTGGGTCTCTGGTGGATACAGTCAAGAAGCAGTAAATAGGAAAATAGTAAAATAACTTTTTTTTTTTAACGTAATGAAGACAACAAGCATGTAGTGAAGGAATTAGTATAAAACAGTGAATGGCCACAGGTGTTCCCGAAACTGAGTGTTGGTTTGACTACAGCATTTTCAGGAGGAGGGCGTACATGGGGGGTCGCCAAAGTGTGAAGACCAAGCCTTCCTTACGCTGCAATGACACCCAAATTAAAGAGTAATAATTTCTACAAGACCCAAACCAGCAGCAATCAAAACGAACACGTAGTTGATAGTTCAGAATACCAGACAACACATTCTTGAAAAAAGAAAAAACAAAACAAAACCGGTCAACGTGCCACAGGATCAGCACTAAAACAGGGGTTTGACGAATTGACACCGAGGATGCCATCCCAGTTCCTCTTTGTCAAATCCACCTGCTGTGGCGCGTGTGAGACTATAATTATGACGCTCCAGGATTTACTCCGATTTGTGCAAAGCTGTCGTGTCTAACAGACCTCTGAATCTCCACACATGAAAATTTCAAAGGTTAATTAAGGCGTTCTTTGATTTCATGCACGTTTCACTTGGCCCCTGAATTGGGGAGGTGGTCAAAGTCAAATGGGAGATTTTCTTTTGGAACATTCACCTACGATGACTGCGCCCTTCGTCCTCAAGCAGCCCGTGTTTTCACCCTTCAAGTGAAGCGTCCTCCTCCCTCCCCAGGATGTGCGGCGACGTTGGCCAATGTGACCCCTGTCAGACAAGCCAATCAAGCTGGAAAAAAAGGTATGCGGCCTTCTTTAGAAACCGCTAATCATGAATGCCGACCCCCTCTCTGCCCTGTTATGAGAGAACGTGAGAGACAAAGGCTTGTTTATGCTTCCAGTGCAAAAAGGAAACCCAATTCCTTCCTGTTCCCCGTCTGACAGCTCACAGCACAGACCACGCGGCACTAAAGAGGCGACACTGCCGGGAGCCCCGCCCAAGCTGGGGAGGCCCCGCCCCTCTTCGTGACGTCACGGAAACGAGGCGCTTCCTCAGAGGATGTCCCGCCCCATTCTCTTTTAGACCCGCCTACCTCACAGCCATCTAGAATATGCCTGCTTGCCCCCAACATTTTTCTCCTCGCCGTGAGACTTTTCTCATGTGACATCCTTTCTTTTTCTCCTTTTGGAAATTCCGCGTCGATCTTCGAGCGCTGAAACCGCTTCCACGGAGGCAGGCGCCCTAAAGGCAGCCCTGCTTTAATGACGTAATTTGAGCGCCGACGCAGGAAGGACCCCATTTCCTCTGGCATCCGCTCTCGTCACTCCCTCAGCTGATCGGCGCAGGTTGAAGCGGCACGTGCGCTGCTGAATGGAGCTGGTGGCAGGTTGTTACGAACAGGTCCTTTTTGGGTTCGCTGTCCGCCCCGAGCCGGCTGCAGGCGGCGACCACGAGGTAAGCGTGCGCCCCGGGAGGGACCGCGGGAGGGGGGCGCGGGACGGTCTGGTCGGGTTCCCACGCGGCCGTGGAGAGCACATCAGCACAAGTAAACACACTGATCTCCTAGGGATTAATTGAGGAGTTAAACTCAGACGTATAATTTAGCTGTTTAAAACTTGGATAGGCATTTCGTAAAACGAGATCATGTTTGTTGGCTTTAGGAGACATTCCGGCCACGGTGCAGGAAGGAAGCTGGCACATGAGTCCGTTGACAGCCAGCTTATGCGTTCAGGATTTAATCAAAGAACAGTTCGCTCTTTTACTGAGTTTTTGTCCTGGAATTTTACAGAATGTTAGATCGGGGTCAGGATAAACCCCTCATTTTCTTTTTGGATACTGACCATGGGGCCATGGTAGTGGAGGTGCAAAGAAGCAGAAGGAATGGATCCCGCGCTAGAGAGCTTGCCGACGTAAGAAGGGGAAAGGAGACAAATGCATGGAGAAGATTACAACAAAATAAAAGTATTTTTACTGGATGAAGGAGCAGAAAGGTTAAGTAAATTGCCATTAGTCATCCAGATGGTTAGGGCATATCCACGGCTGGAAATTAGATCTCTTTCTTACCGTTTAACCCAGTAGTATTTTTCCCTAAGCAAATCTAAGTATCTCCTAGAACCCTATTATTTTCCGTACTTCTTTATGAAGAAGTCAAGGTGTCAGTCTTGAATTAACCAAAAAACTGGAAGTATATAAATTGAACAATTACTCTTTTTGTTGTTTCTACATAGTTATTAATCTGGTTTTGGCTGGAAGGTGACATCTCTCAAATCTTAAAGATGATGCTATTGATTGTGTTCTCTTTGTAATAAAGTCACTACATCGTTCCAGACACGTAGTAATCTTCACAGCAGCCTCCTGAGTCAGATACAGGCGTCCCTGCTTTAACAGATGAGGAGCCTGAAGTTGAGATAGGTTAAGTGACCTGCTCAGAGCCACACAACTAATATTGGGAGACCTGGGACTCAAGTCCCCAGGGGTCTCTGAAACATGAAACTCTTACACTGTCTACTGCTGCTTCTAAACCTAGACAGACAATAGCTCAGATAATCAACATTTTTTCCATAAAGTGCACAAAGGTTGTCTTTGAATGATGGTCATAGCAGCCCCTCAGGAATAATGTGCCTTTATTACCCTTGGTCCTGATTGGCATCTTGGTCCTGACTGACAGAAGGACTGTCTGATGCTGTAGTTATTTAGAGATTAATTTTCAGTAACATGTCTTAAGTATGTTAAAGAAGTCAGATGGATTTTTTTCTTTCATGGTTTGATTTGCTACTACTCCTTTTTTTTTTTTTAATGTTTATTTTTTTGAGAGAGAGTGCATGTGCGCGCAGGCACAAGTGAGAGCAGGGCAGAAAGAGAGGGAGACACAGAATCTGAAGCAGGCTCCAGGGTCTGAGCTGTCAGCACAGAGCCCGATGTGGAGCTTTAACCCACGATCTGTGAGATAGGACCTGTGCCAAAGTCGGATGATTAACCAACTGAGTCATCCAGGCGGCCCTGACTTGCTAATACTTCCTGATGCATCTCCTTCAATTTTGGGTGTATGTATTCAGCTGTCAATCATTCCTTGCACTCAATCAGTTTCACTTAATTCTGTGCAAAAGTTGTACATCCATAAGCATAGAATTCTTGAGACCTCATCATTGGTCATTCTCTAGGGCTTATTTTGGTACTAATGGAAACTTAGTTTTTATTCTGTATATTTTTCTTTATACTCTTGTATGACTTCTTGTCATTTATACTCATCTCTATGTGATATCATATTTGCTTACGGTTTATCTTTCCCACAGGGATGGCAGTTCCCTTAGAATAAGGACTTTCTTTTTTTCACTGTTACATATTAACTGTCTAAAATGGTGCCAAGCACATAGTAGTCATTTAGTACTTGAACAAATAAATTCAGATCAAATCTGAACACTTGAATGAACAAATAGTGTGCAAGTCTCACATATAAGTAAATACATTAAGGAGTTAGGGATTGGAATAGGCCCTTAAAGTAATGATACCCAGCATTGCCTTCCTGTTTCCTTGCTGCCTGCCTTATTTAATTCTCAGGTTCTTTTGTTTTTTTTTCTTAATCTGCTATCATTGCATAGTTTTTTCTCAATTTGTAAGTATCTACTGGTAGTTTTCATGGATTGTGGACCACTTACATGTTTCTGGAGAACTGTGATGTGACTGTGACATTGTGTGTTTTACTCTTCAGCAAAAATGGACTGCTGTGGCTGACTTCACTCACCATGCCCACACTGCCTCCTTGTCAGCAGTGGCTGTAAATAGTCGTTTTGTGGTCACTGGGAGCAAAGATGAAACAATCCACATATATGACATGAAAAAGAAGGTAGACCATGGGGCTCTGGTGCATCACAACGGTAAGAAAGTCACGTTCTTTAAGATAATGTTGAGGCGTCATTACTTGACAATTTGACTTCAGTTAACAGTCCTTTAAGTGTCTATTATGTAGCAGATTCTGTGCTAGGAAATACAGAAATGAAAAAAGTGTGTTTTTGTTTTTGAATTCTTCACAGTCCATGTTGGGAGACAGAAGGGAGGCACTTAACTCAGTCCAGGGGGAATGGGAGGAAGCAGAAAGTTCCCTAAAATGACATCTGACCGAGAAATGCCAGTTGTTAGCCAGGTGAAGTGTTCAAGGTGGGCATGGGGGCATTCCAGGGCCAGCAGCAAGTGCACGGTAGCAGCCTCGTGTTGATGGTCACCTTGATTCAGGGAACATCACGTACCCATCAGTTTGCCAACAGGGTACAGTTGCATCTCCAGTTCCTAGAAGACAAGACCAAGATTTAAAGATGTTTTGGGACTTGCCCATAGTCCCAGAACATTGGAACTAGGACTCAGACCTAGGTCTGGAGCCCCTGTCTTTAACCACTGGGTGCATGGGGACCTGTGAGCAAGTCGGTATTACGAGGTTAAAACGGAGGTTGCGTGTTTGGGGAATTAGGCCAGGTCCTGGGTGGTCCTTGAGGAGAAGTTAGGGATTGAATGGGAGGGAGGGGGGTGTGGGCTTGAGGAAAGTGCTGGCACCTGGCATACGAGAGAGATGCTGACTGAGACAGGACTAGTACGAGTCTGCCCGACTGAAGTTGGAGGCTGTGGATCCGGTATCATGTGTTTGCACTAAGCTCCAGGCATTTTTGTGGGGAGCAGAAAGGTAGTCGGTACGTGCAATAGAAGGATTGATTTACATAGGATTTTGGTGGAAAAATAGTTTAGGTTGTCAGTCTAGAGAAAATGGGAGGTTAATAAGGGCCTGCAGATCTCTGAAGTAAAAAAGCGGGTGGAGAGTGACTGACGGGGGCAAGGAAGCGCTGGTGCAAGGGGAGGTGGCAGGCAGGGGAGGGGTTTCTCGGGGGTTGTCATGTGGAGCGGCTCTAGGTGGTAACGCGTCCTGGCTGTAGGTGGGAGGGACTGGCCTAGAGAGGAGGCCGAGGTCACTGGAGTTGAGGTCAGGGCCTGGTGGTTCTCAAGTCATGCCTGGGTTTTCCACACTGATGGTGAAGTTGTCCAGGATAGTGGTAGGATTTAGGAATAGGAGACTAAATAGGTGTGTTTTTTTCCATTATTGAACATTTTTATTGTATTTTCCCAAGGGACAATGAGGTTTCACATGTTCCAGGAGAAGGGAAATGGAAAGGGAAGAACTCAAAGTAGTAGAATCGGTTAGTTGTGTAGTTTGGGGAAACTCTGCTAAGGTTGATTTCCTGCAATTAAAGGGAGGTAAGACATCCACGCATTGGTGTTTGACGGTAAATTTGGAGTGTTCGTTGTCCTTCTCAGATGGTCCTTAGGTACTTTGACAAGTTTTTGCTTTTCAGCAGAAGCTAGACTTTGAGTGAGCTCAACATACATTCCTTTTCCATTCTGTCTCCTAATCCCAGTTCATACAAGAAAGTCCTTTCTCCCTTAGGCGTGGAAGAAATAAGTTAACCAAATCTGGTCTGCCTAAAGCCCTTGGTGCAGGTTTTGCACAAGGAGGGGACTGGCGTAGGAGTTTGGATGGGATGAAGTACGGTTCCTAACTTCCTTCCTGCTTGTATGACTGCTGTTTACCTAACAGCTGGTGATAGAGAAGATCTTTACCAAGGTGGGAAGTAAGTTGATAGGAAGGAGGAAAACAGGCTAAAGACTCCCACTTTGATACGGTTGTTTGTACATATCTCATCAAAGATCCTTTGCTCTTTCTGTGTAAAGGACAATGTAAAGGACTGACCAGGAGGTGGCAGGTGAACAGCCGTGACCCAAGGGCTCATACTCTTATTCTGAAAAGGACAGAATCGTAAATAGTTAGGCCTTGTGGCCGTATGCTCTCTGTTTTGATTGCTCAGCTCTGCTGTGCAGTGCAAAAAATCGCCATAGACGTTTGGGAACTGAACAAGCAAGTCTGTTCCAGTAAAAGTGCATTTATCCAAACAGGCCACCAGCCGGATTTGACTTAGAGACAGTAGTTTGTTGGCCACTGTGCTGTAGGGAAAGTAAGCTGAGTGCCACAAGTTTTACAGCATAGAGAGTTCTCCTGAAGGTCAGTGTATCGTTATGCATTGTCCATATACGTGGACTGTTTCGGGGGCTCAGAAGAATGCTGGGCTCCTCTACACTTTGCCTCCTTCCAGCGAGGTTAGTATTTGAGGGTATTGAACATGTGCGTATCTCAATACCAAGAGCTCTAGGAGAGATTCATGGGAGATTAAGGTTTTAATTTGGGCAGAGGGGAGTGGAGTGTTTTATGAGGAAGAAGCTTTTGAAAAGCTGTAGGAAAATTTGTGAACCATTTATAAAATTTATAATAGTGGAACAATTTATAAAATTGTTTTAATAAATTGTTTGTTTTTTAAGTTTAAAAAAAATTAGTTGATTAAATTAATTTTATTTCTGCGCTATCTCTAAACCCAATCTGGGGCTTGAACTTACAGCCCTGAGATCGAGTCATATGCTCTACTGACTGAGCCAACCCAGGTCCTCCTCTAATACGTTTTTATGACAGTGGATGAGAACTGTGTAGAAATCAAATAGAAGACAGCTCTGTAGTGATATTAATTGGCTTGTGGATGACTGGGTGGCTAATTGACTATTTAGGAAATAATAGTCATTCCTCTCTTCTCTTTCAATAAAGGGGGGGTGTTGCCTGGGTGGCATCCAACTCTTGATTTCAGCTCAGGTCACTATCCCAGGGTTATGGGATCCAGCCACATTGAGCGTGGAGCCTGCTGAGATTCTCTGCCCCTCTCCCCCACTTGTGTTCTCACTCTCTGGAAAGGAAGGAAGGAAGGAAGGGAGAGAGGGAGGGAAAGGAAAGGAAGAAGGCATGTGGCAGTAGATCTTGGTTTGTTCCCCAGATTAGCTGGTTTACTGGTTGGTTGTGTTTAACTTCTTTTGTTTAAACAGTCCTACCCAGCCATCTCCAAATTTATGATTGTGGACACACAGAGCAAGTAAGTGAACTGATTAACTGAAGTCTGAAATTCTGCTGAAAGTATTTGCATAGCCTTGAAATTGTATGTTCTGATATGAAAAGAATGAATTTCTTCATCTAAGACTTGAAGGTATACTTCATTAATACTAGGACATTAGATTTTTACTCAACCACAGCCGAGCCTTCAAACCAGAAATGGAATGTGCATTCAAAATACTGAGTTCGTCTATTTTGGTTTTTCCACAGGCACAATAACTTGCCTGAAATTCCATGGCAACAGGCACTTAATCAGTGGGGCCGAAGATGGGCTCATTTGTGTCTGGGATGCAAAGAAATGGGAGTGCCTGAAGTCCATTAAGGCTCACAAGTGAGTCCAGCCCCTTCCCACTGGCGGTCTCCAGGTGCCAGTCAGGTTGGGGCCTTACTGTTGGTTTCCTTTTAGAGGACATGTGACCTTCCTTTCTGTTCACCCGTCCGGCAAGTTGGCCCTGTCTGTGGGTACAGATAAGACATTAAGGTAAGTCATTAATGCCGAGAGCATCTTGTCTCAGTTGTGGTCTTTGTTCTCCGGGTACCTTCAGGGTATTTTTTACTACAGTAATTAGTACTGTCTCGTCTCATGGCTGTCAGCTACTTGAAGATATTGCAGTACAAGGAAAGCTGAAAGCTAGTGAACCTTCTCACAATGGTAGAGAAAATGACAGGCTCTGTGTTCAGACATACACGTTACATCCCAGTCATTCTGAGTTGTGAAGCAAAGAGGAGGAGGGTCCTAAAAAGAAATGTTTTAAGAGGCAAAACATTTTGAAAATGTATGAAACATTTTAAATAGGTGAAAGGGGTATGGGAATGGATGTGTTAGTCTTGCTCGATGGTAAATATTTCCAGTGCTGTTACAAGAAACATGACCGTTCCGAATAGCTGCATCTGCAGTAAATTGTCGTTTGAGTGCGTGTTCATCATGCTTACCTTCACACCTGGTAAAGTTACCATGCCATCAGTGAACTTCCTGTTTTGCAGAACATGGAATCTTGTGGAAGGAAGATCAGCATTTATAAAAAATATAAAACAAAGTGAGTACTTTCACTTGGAATGTTTTTTATAACTTGATGGGATATGAGTGTACACACACACATTCTTGTGTGCATGCATGTTATTTCCCCTGCGTGGTGGGGGGACTCCAGGAGCAGTGCTTTGGGTTCCTTTTCCCATTTTAGATTGGGATTCTTGTTTGGCTGTGTCACCTGCCAGCTCACTGACCTTTAATCCTTTGAATCCAGTTTATTTTCTAAAACTTACAAAATATGTATCAAAAATTCTTTATGAAGGTTAAATACAACAGTGGGTGTGAAATGTATGGTATAGCTATTTGCTGTTTTTATTATTACTCTGATCATTTCTTTTGTTTATGAAATGAGAAAACGTTTTTTTTTTTTTTTCTTTAACTTGCAGATGCTCACATAGTGGAATGGTCCCCTAGAGGAGAGAAATACGTGGTTGTTATACTGAATAAAATAGATGTCTACCAGCTGGACACTGCATCTGTGAGCGGCACCATCACAAATGAGAAGAGAGTATCTTCAGTTACGTTTCTTTCAGTAAGTGAGGAGCCGTCCGTGGTGGAATCTTAGTGTGTTTGGTGATGGTTGGAATTGTTGATGACATTCTGGATATTTTTCTTTCTTCTAGGAGTCTGTCCTTGCAGTGGCTGGAGATGAAGAAGTTGTAAGGTTTTTTGACTGTGATTCACTAACGCGTCTCTGTGAATTTAAAGCTCATGATAACAGGTGTGTTTTGTTGTTTTGTTTTGCCAATCTCTAGGGGTGTGTGTGTGTGTGTGTGTGTGTGTGTGTGTGTGTAAGTGTGGGGCCTTCAGTAAACGTCCCGTATGCGGTAGTTTGATGAGGTGGGGTACATTCCTACAGAGATAGACATTCCTACATATATGTGATTTCTGGAATCTGAGAGGCTGGTAGAAATGTTGTCTCAGCCTTAATGCAAAAGTGGGGAAGTTGTCATCAGGACTGGTGATTTGCACAAGATGTTTTCCGATGATACTAGACTTGGGGCCTGAGATCAGCCATATTTGAAGAGGAACCAAAAAAAAAAAAACACCAAACAGAAAAACAACAGTCTTGAGCTTTGCCAGGATCTCTGTTGTGCTTTTACTTTATTCCTCTTTTCCACTTCCCCATTTGCATACTACTAGTTTTTCCTGCAGGAGAAACATGTGAGACTAATGTCTTCTGTTTTATGCCAGTCTTCCTTGCCTCTTACCGCTCCTGTATTTCTAGGGGTAGACACTGACGTGCAGAGCAAACAGCTCAGTGACTTGGCCAAGGTCACCCCACCATTGGGTGATGGGGCTGGGATCCAAACCCAGTTCTGTCTGCCTCTGCTTTTTCTACAGTTTTGGAAAAGATGATAATGCGCGGTTGTACTTTAATGTGCTTCATTTACCTGTCCTTTTATGTCTTAAGTAAGTCCTAGTTTTTATTTTACAAATAACATTTTTTAAGGAGTCCCTTGTGAATACTTTAAATACTGCAGTCAGGTAGCGGCCCAGGTTTCCCCCTGCATTGGGAAGTGTTCCTTCAAGGACATTTCAAATGTACTACTAACACTAGTACACTTAAGATTACACTTGGGATATTTGGCTGTTCTTTCAGTTAGCAAGTACTCACTGAGCATCCCTTAAGGACTGCGTGAAGTGTTTACCGGTGAACAAAACCCAAGGGCTTGCATTCAGTGGCTCTAGTAGTAGAGCCTCAGACAGATGATAGACAAGGAAGCAGGAATTAGAACAGGAAGGAGTAGAAAGGTGTGCTTTAAGAATAACCGAGGTAACTTGCAGTTTGTTCCAGAAGGGGGGGAGGTAGGACTTGAGGGATAAAAGGGAGCTGTTTCTAAAAAGATGAGGGACTGCATGCATAGTGGAGGGAGGAGAGAGCTGGATGTGTTTTAGCAACAGATGGAAGATCTGTGTGACCAGACCAGGGTGAGCCAAATGGCACATGGCCTTGTGGACTGGTGAAGGAAGCGTTTAGATTTTATCTAAGGGCCTTTGTAGATTTTTGTTTGTTTCTTACTATGAAAAAATGTAAAGGTCAGTAGACCAGTTTTAGGAAGCAGCCGCCACAGACCCACCACCCAGCTTCAGCAGTTGTCAGCTATGGCTTATGGCCAGAGTTTATATATACCCCCAGCCCCTTCCTCCTCTCCTGTGTTATTTAAAAAAATTTTTTTTCTTTAATGTCTATCTATTTTAGAAAGAGAGAGAGAGTAGAAGTTGGAGAGGGGCAGAGAGAGAGGGAGACACAGAATCCAAAGCAGTCTCCAGGCTCAGCTATCAGCACAGAGCCCGATGCAGGGCTTGAACCCACGAGCCATGAGATCATGGCCTGAGCCGAAGTCGGATACTTAACCGACTGAGCCACCCAGATGCCCTTCTGTGTTATTTTAAAAAAGATCCTCGTTTAGGATTCTAAGACTGGGAGTAACATGATTTGATTGATAATTTAAAACAAAAATTGTTAGCTAAAATGGAGGCAGAGAGACCAGTGAGACTCCTTGGTAATCCAGAGGAGCAGTGGTAGTGGCTTAGACTAGGGTGGTGGCGCTGGAGTGGGGAGAAGTGGGTGCGTAGGGGGAAGCCGTGGATCGTCTCTGCTGTCTTATTTGTCTGTGCATACTGAACTTGGAGTCTCCTGAGGGGAGGGACTTAGTATTTTTATTTCATTTGTGATAACCAAATTACCTATGGTTATCATGGTCATCTTTTCAACTTCTTAAGATATGGTTAACAATCCATTTTATCTTAGAATTTAGACCCTGAAAATGGCGCACTGACTTACGGGGATATGAAGCATTGTTCTATTTTAGCGCTGTTCCTTGAGCGGTTTGGAAGCCTTTGAAACATTGAAAAACCAGGAGACTGTGTGCATAGAAGCTTTACAACGGTATCGTACTTTCTGGAAGAAAGGATTCTTTATGATGTTAATATTTCATTCTAGGATAAAGGACATGTTCAGTTTTGAAATTCCAGAGCATCATGTTATTGTTACAGCGTCAAGTGATGGCTTCATCAAAACGTGGAAGCTTGAGGAGGATAAGGTCGGTGTCTTAGCACAGTGTGAGGATACACTTTCATGCAAGGCTTACTGTCAGTACTGTTTCGAGTTAAGTGAGGTGATACTTTTCAAAGGTCATAAGGCAGAGATCTTTCAAAAAAATTAAAATCTCTTCCATGCATGACTGATACTCATAGTTATGTTTTTCTTATGTTTTTTATTTATTTTGGAGAGACAGAGAGAGACAGCATGAGCAGGGGAGGATCAGAGAGAGAGGGAGACACAGAATCTGAAGCAGTCTCCAGGCTCTGAGCTGACAGCACAGAGCCTGATGCGGGGCTCAAACCCACAAACCATGAGATCATGCCCTGAGCCGAAGTCGGATGCTCAACCAACTGAGCCACCCAGACGTCCCAGATACTCCTACTTTTAAAGTTAGGGTTCCAGGAGCTACCGCGGGGGTTGGTTTCGTGAGTCTGAGCTGGCAGGATACCACAACTTGTGCTTTTCCAGTCAGAGAAGCACCACTTTCTTCTCTTTTGTGTGTGTTATTGTTCTCTAGAAGGTTTTGCCAGATAAAAATACTGCGACTGCTGAGGTGCCTGGCTGGCTCAGTTGGTAAAGCATATGATTCTTGATCTTAGGGTTGTGAGTTCAAGCCCCATGTTGGGTGTGGAGCCTATTTAAAAAAAATACTGCCATTACCAAAAATGTGAAAGTTACTGATCAATTATCTAACAACAGTTTTGAACCAGATAAGTAGGAAATTAAATCCCTTCAGTGGCCTCAGTCTTACAGATTCTCTTGTTTTTACTTGTTTTACTTGGTTCTGTTATAAACACATTCCACAAATGTGGTTTGCAAGTGTCTGCTTTGTGCAGGGTTCTTTATTAAAACCTAATAATGAACAAGATATAGTCCTTTTCCTTAGTGAATGTGCAATTCCTGAATATTCACAAACATGTTCTGTGAATGACATAGTCAGTCCAAATATGAATCAAGATAATGGATCTCTTCCAAACAGTATATTTGATTCTCAAGAACATATAGTAAGTTTTAAATTAAGTTCACTTGAGGGGCGCCTGGCTGACTCAGTTGGTAGAGCACGTGACTCTTGGTCTGGGGGTTGTAAGTCTGAGCCTTACATTGAGTGTAGAGATTACTTAAAAAATAAAATAAAATCTTTGAAAAAAAGTTAAGTTCACTTGATTACGGAAAAAGAAAAGTATTTAAAATTCCCTTATGTTATGAGTTCTTTCTTCTGTTTTAGAGAATTCCTCCATCTTTACTCTGTGAAGTAAAAACCAATGCCAGGCTGACGTGCCTTGGCGTGTGGCTAGACAGAGCCACAGACACCAAAGAAAGCCTTCCTTCCGCTGCAGAGCCTTCTCTTGGTAAGTGAGAGTGATCATTTTTTAAACATCTGCTAGCTCTTGAATTGTTGAGGTGGAGGAGATTCAGATTGCTTCACTTTATTGTCAGCATGTGTTTATTTCAAGAGGGGAAAAGCATTCTTTAAGTGCACTGTTTCTTGTGTTTTAGTAAGTAAAGAAGAATCCCAAATCAACAAAAAGGAAGCTGGCAATTTAGTGCAGGAAGAAGAAGGGCAATCCAAACCTAATATGAAGAAATGTGATTTAACTGATGACAGCAATAAGCCAACAAAAGGAAATAGTCTGGTGTCAACCAAGAAGAGGAAAATGGTAGAAATGTTGGGAAAAAAGAAGAGAAAAAAGAAGAAAATAGGAGTGATACAGTGAATCCCATATTTCTTCCATGAGAAAAACTTTTTAGGTGGAATCATTCTTTTCAGATGTGCCTCCCTCCCCTCCACAAGTGAAAGCTAGAAATTTCTTCTTTTGGAGAAAATGTACAGCTTAAAAAAGACACATTTAGGTGTTTTTATTTTATTTTTTTAAACAATGGTAAAACAGTTTTTAGTAGGCAGTGTATATATCATGATGATATATGGTATGTTAATGTGTAATACATAATTTTTACCGTTGTATAAAGCAAATAAAGATCTTTCTCAAAATATTTTAGTTTAAAATAACAGTTTTGAACACATTCTTTACCAGAGATGGGTAAAAGTCATTTTTCAGATTTTCTCTAAATGGGAGAAGAATAATAAAACTGCCTTCCTTTGGCTTCTTCAGATGGTTCTAGTACTTTTAATGCAGATTTTGATCATTTTTGTAACCAAGGTATAAAAAGATTTTCATATTTTCATACCAGCAAGTATATATTAAGACCAACTGAAGACTTATGGACACACAAAATATATATGCATAAAGTATGCTTAAATTTAGGACTGTGTGCCTCAGAAAGTTCTTAGATTGCCAAACCTCGTTAAACTACTGTGTTTCCACGCTGTGGATGACAAGATATGGATGGTTTGGAAAATGACACCCCACGCCCCCCCCCCAGCCATCTGTTTCAGGCCAACCAAAAAATTCACTTAGTTAATCTAATAAAGATAAACTTAAATTTAGCCTGTTAATTATAATCTTGTCATTTCTTTCTCTCCCCCCTCCCAGAAGATTCCTGGGTATTTTTTTAAAAACGCATTAATAGAGGATTCATAGATAGGAATTAGCTGACCAGACATCAAATACCTGAGGCTGACAGGGGAATCCATCCTGGTCAGGCAAATTGAGACATCCTGCTCTTGGGATCACCAGATCATCTGGGAGGAAGTCATCTAGAAAGTGAGCCCAAGTCCGTGTCTGCCATTTCAGGCTCACTCTTTGTCAACTTCAGGCCTACAAACAAAGATGAATGTAGATTTGGGTTTTTTGTTATGTTCTTGTTTAAATATCTAATATTATTTAGAGCAGTTTTGAGGTTTATAACAAAATGGAGATGGTACAGAGATTTCCCATGTACCCCATCTCTACACACAGCCACCCCGTTACCCATATCCCTCATGAGAATGGTACACTTTAGCACGGATGAGCCTACCATTGACATGTTAAAATCCCCCACAGTTCATGGCTTACCGTAGGGATCACTTGGTGGTGCACAGGGGATGGGTTTGGAAGAGTGATGTATTATAACCACAGGGTATTTCCACTGTCCTGCAGCATCTCTCTGTTCTGTCTGTTCATCTCTCCCCCACCAACCTTCCACGATCGCTGATCTTTTTATTGCCTCCATAGTTTCACCTTTCTAGAATGGCACGGGCTTAGAATCCTACAGAACCTTTTCAGATTGGCTTCTTCCACTGAGGAATACGCGTTTAAGTCTCCTCTGTGTCTTTTCATAGCTTGATAGCTCATTTCTTTTTAACGCTCGATCGTATCCCATTGTCTGTGCCACACATTACCATTCATTCACCTGCTGGAGGACATCTTGGTTACCTCCCAAGTTTTTGGCAATTATGAAGTTGCTATGAACGTCTGTGTGCACGTTTTGGGGTAGATGTGTGTTCAACTCCTTTGGGTAAATATTTAGTGTGATTGATGGGCTGCATGGTGAGGGCATGTGAGAAGCTGCCACACTGTCTTCCAAAGTAGCTGTACCATTTTTTAGTCTAGAACATTTGTCAGCGTCCTGGATCTTGGCCAGTCTTGTGTGTGGTGGTATCTCATTTCTAATTTGCATTTCCCTGAGGACATAAGTGGAGCACCTTTTCCCAAAGTGTCAAGGTATTTGGCCTGCTTTTTTAATTAAATGGTTTTCTCACTGTTGAGTTTTAAGATTTCTTGGTATTTTGGATAGCAGTCCTTTATCAGATGTGTCTTTGGCAAATATTTTTTCCCTGTCAATGGCTTGTCTTCTCATTCTCTTGATAATTTCTTTTGCAGAAGTTTTTAATTTTAATGCAGTCTAGCTAATCAGTTCTTTCTTTCATGGGTCGTTATTTTTGATGTATCTAAAAAGGCTTCACCATACCCAAATGTCATCTAAGTTTTCTCTTAAGTTTTTTAATAGGAATTTAGTAGTTTTGCATTTTAAATTTAGGTCTGTGATCCATCCTGAGTTAATTTTTGTGAAAGGTGTCAGGTCTGTGTCTAGATTTTATTTATTTATTTATTTTTTGCATGTAGATGTTCAGTTGTTTGTTGAAGAGGCTTTTTGTTTGCTGTATTGCCTCTGCTCCTTTGTCAGAGATCAGTTGATTGTACAGTTGACCCTTGGACAATGTGAGTTTGAACTTTATGGGTCCATTTACAGATTTTTTTCAGTAAATGCAGTGCAGTATTGTAAATGCATTTTCTCTTACAATTTTCTTAACATTTTCTTTTCTCTAGTTTAATTGTAAGAATGTGTATATAATTCACATATAACATACAAAATCTGTGTTAATCAGCTGTGTTATCAGAAAGGCTTCTGGTCAGCAGTAGACTTTTAGTTAACTTTGAGAGGAGTCAAAAGTTAATATGCAGGTTTTTTTGACTGCGTGGAAGGTCAGGGCCCGTAACTTTGAAGAGACATCTGTATCTGCGGTAGTCTATTTCTGGGCTCTCTTTTCTGTTCTGTTGATCTACCTGTCTTTTTTTCCCCCCCAATACCACAGTGTCTTGATTACAGTAGCATAGTTAAGTCCTGAAGTGGATACCATCAGTTTTCCAATTTTGTCCTTCAATACTTAGTATTCAGACCAATATTTAACTAATGAAAGTAAATATTGATATGATTGTCATTTAATTGTTTTCTAGTTGTTTCTTTAGTTCTGTTTCTTATCTTTCTCTCTTATGGTTTGATGGTTTTCTTTAGTGTTATGTTTGGGTGCCTTTCTCATTTGTGTGTGTGTGTGTGTGTGTGTGTGTATCTATTACGGATTTTTGGTTTGTGGTTGCTATGGAGTTCCTAAATATTGATCTATATATACAGTTGTCTATTTTAAGCTGTTAGTCACAAGTTCTAATACATTCTAAAACACGATATTTTTACGCCTTTCGCCCCCATTTAGGTTTTTGATGCCATAGTTTACATCTTTTATTTTGTGTATTCCCTTACTGTGGTTATAAGTTGGTTTTACTGTTTTTTTTCTTTTAACCTTTTTTTTAACTGGCTGATTTACTGTTTTTACTGTATATTTCCCTGTACCAGTAAGATCTTTTTCATTCATATATTTTCTTTTTTAAAAAAAGGTGGTTTATTTTTGAGAGAGAGAGATGGAGTGTGAGCATGGGAGGGGCAGAGAGAGAGGGAGACACAGAATCCGAAGCAGGCTCCAGGCTCCCAGCTATCAGCACAGAGCCCGACACGGGCCTCGAACTCAGGAACTGCGAGGTCATGCTCTGAGCCGAAGTCGGACACTTAACCAACCAAGTCACCAGGTGCTCCTCATCCATGTTTTTTTTTTTATTTCTAGTTATGGCCTTTTCTTTTCCACTTAAAACCCTTTCACATTTCTTGTAAAGCTGGTTTAGTGGTGATGAACTCCCTTTAGCTTTTGGTTGTCTGGGAAACCCTTCATCTGTCCGTCAATTCTAAGTGATAATCTTGCAGATAGAATATTCTTGTTTGTAGGTTTTTTCTCCTTTCAGCACTTTGAATATGTAGTGCCACTCTCTTCTGGCCTGCAAAGTCTCTGCTGAGAAATTAGCTGATAGTCTTATAGATTTTCTTTGTATGTGACTCTGTTATTTCCTCTTGCTTTTAAGATTTTTGCTTTAGCTTTTGCCATTTTAATTATAGTATATGCTGGTATGAATCTCTTGGGTTCATCGTGTTTGGGACTCTGGGACTCCTGTACTTTACCTGGTCAGTTCCCCGGGTCTTAGGGAAGTTTTCAGCCATTATCTTTTCACATAAGTTTCTGCCCCTTTCTCTTTTTCTGAAACCCCTATAACATGAGTGTTAGTACAAGTGATACTGTCTCAGAGGTCCCTGAAACTATTCTCATTTTAAAATAATTTTTTGTTTGCTGTTCTGATTGGGTGATTTCCAGTATTGTCTTCAGATTGCTAATCTGTTTTTCTGTATCTTATTATGTGCTGTTGATTCCATATAGTGTATTTTTCAGTTCTGTAATTGTAACCTTCAGTTCTGTGGCTTCTCTTTGGTTCTTCCTTGTATTTTCTAACTCTTTGTTGAAGTTTTCACTGTGTTCCTCCGTTCTTTCCCAAGTTCAGTGAGCATTTTTATGACCACCGTTAACTTCGAACTCTTTACGAGGTAAATTATCTCTGTTTCATGAGGGTTTTCCTCCTCTGGAGTTTTATCTTTTATTGAACGTTTTCTTCCGTCTCATTCTGTTTGACTTTGTGTTTGTTTCTGTGAATTAAGCAGAACAGCTACTTGTCCTGGTCTTGAAGAAGTGGATTTGTGTAGCGATGTCCCCTGTGTGGCTGCATGTTCCTGGTGGCTTTGGCTGGCCCGCCAGAGCAGGTGCAGGCCAGGGGTTTCCGGGGTGCTCTGTGTCCCTGCCACCCTGGCAGGACGGCTGGGGCTGGAGTGCACACAGACTGACTGGTACACAGTCAGGTACACAGCAGGGGTCCCGGAGTGTTCTGTGCTGGGGCTGGAGCCGGAGCTGGCCAAGTTCGGGGATCCTGGACCGCCCTGGCGGGTGCCTGAGCTGGCACCAGTGCTGGATGGGAGTGTCCCGGCGCGTGAGGTATCTGGGCATTCCTGGTGAGGTGCTGAGCTCGTGTGGGCCAGTGGGGTCCCAGAGCACCCTGTGTCGGGGCTGCTGGAGTCAGTGTGTTAGGTGCCCGGGGCTCACCGGAGCGGGCCTAGCAGCCTGGCTAGAGCACCTGGACCCTGCTCCCTCCAGTGCTATCCAGGTGCAGGGGGAATGTAAACAATGGCTCTGGCTGGCACCTCCAACCCCGGAGAGTTCCAGCAGTTCTCTGCCCTTGGGTAGACACTCCAGGGGGTTAATAAATGGACTTCCTTCCCTTACAGTTTAGTTGCCTCTAAACTGCTGGGTTTTCACTGTGCCCCGGGGATGAGCAAATCCGCATGTGGGTTCCTCAGAGCTACTCCACCCTACAGCAGCTACTGGCAGCTTGTCCCTTTGGTCCCATTGTTACCGAGTCTCTTTGCTTCTGCTTTTCTGTACGTGGTCCCTCTATTATTTGTTGTGCGGAAGCTATTCAAGCAGCCATTAGGTCTTCAGAAGTAATTCTCCATTTGCAGGTGTAGATTCGGTGTGTCCATTCGAGAAGGTCGGTGCAGGGTCTTCCTACCCCACCACCTGGAACCACCACTCTCCTCCCTCACCTGTTTTAAGTTGATTTAATACCATGTGATTCAAGCATCTTCGGGTAGTCCACGAGCCTGTCTGCTCAGTCCCCTCTGCTTTACCTGACAGCATCCTCGGAGGCCTGTGGGAAGCAGCAGCAGGAGCCAGTAAGGAGAGCGCGATCGAGCAAAGCTCTCGTGCCCTTGCAACCCTTGCGGCTGATCCAGCTCCTCAGAGGTCAATTCCCTTGAGTTAAGATGTTATTGCACCAATGTCCTTCAAGCTTCTGGAGTTGAAATCTTATTGTACAAATGTCCTTCACGCTTTGGCACTCTTACAATAACAATAAGAAGTAGACGTAAAGTTCCCAGGAAACTGTTGTAACAATAACTGTGAGAACAGAAAAAGTTTTGTCTAGAAAAAACCCCTCTCTTAGCTGTGGCTGTTTGTATAAAACTACTTGCATGTGAGAAATAAAGCGGCATTATGGGCACCGCTCCTGTTGTCCCTCCCGTTCCCATCCTTTGACTCTCTTCTTTTCCTCATTCCCTTGCCCTCGCGTCCCTGCTTCTGTGCGCCTGCGCGCGCACTACAGAGGCCATTGCATTTGACAACAGTTTGTACAAAAAAAACCCCACATTTATTTGGGGGGGTCACATTCACTTTGTCTCCTTTTTCCATCTAGAAATATATAGTCTGCATGTAGTCTTGGCTGTCTGCATGTTGAATTATCTACTCTGAGACTTGTGTATAAGTGGATTCTCCTCACTGATCCACTCTTCTCCAATTCAGAACGCGCCATGTCACCTATCCCTGCCCCTCCTCTGTTCACTAGCCGTGTGCTGAGTGTTCACCTTGTGTGAGACTCTACCCTAGATTCTGGGTGCTGAAAGGAAAGGTGTGATCCCAACCTAAAGGACGAAAGTTGGTAAATAATTCCATGTTCTGTGAACCAGGCTGACTCTGTCTTGGACAGATCTGCCCTGAGGACCCTCCTCTAGCCTGAAGCCTTTCTGAGCTCCCATCCCTTCTTTCCTTGTGTTTAACCACTCCCTGAAGTATACACTGGGTGCATAACACCCTCAATCTGCCCTCGCAATATGACTGACACCTACCTATTCTTTTTTTTTTAAGTTTATTTTTATCATTATTATTTTTAATGTTCATTTATTTTTTTTGAGAGAGACAGAGTGTAAGTTGGGGAGGGGCAGAGAGAGAGAGAGGGAGACACAGGATCCGAAGCAGGCTCCAGGCTCTGAGCTAGCTGTCAGCACAGAGCCTGACGCGGGGCTCAAACTCAATGAACTGTGAGATCATGACCTGAGCTGAAGTCGGCCGCTTAATCAACTGAGCGACCCAGGCGCCCCTAAGTTTATTTATTTTAAGAGAGAGAGTGTGCAAGCAGGGGAAGATCAGAGAGAGAGAGAATCCCAAGCAGGTTCTGCAGGGTCAGCGCAGAGACCAGTGTGGGGCTCGAGTCCACAAACCGTGAGGTCATGACCTGAGCCTAAATCAAGAGTTGGACACTTAGCCAACTGAGCCACCCAGGCACCTGGTTTTTTAAACTTTAAATCCAAGTTAGTTAACATACAGTATAATAATGGTTTCAGGCGTAGAAGTCAGTGATTCATCACTTACAGTAACACGCAGTGCTCACAGCAAGTGCCTTCCTTATTGCCCATCGCCCATTTAGCCCATCCTCCCAACACCCCCCAGCAACCCTGTTTGTTCTCTGTATTTAAGAGTCCTTATGGTTTGCCTCCCTCTCTGTTTTTATTTTTTCCTTCCCTTCTGTGTAAGTGAAATAAGTCAGAAAAAGGCAAAGATATGATTTCACTCATTTAAGAAACATAACCTATTCTTTAACATCCTCCTTGCAGGATTTTTTTTCTTTTTTTTACCTCAGTGCCCAGGGTTCATTGTTTCACCACTTCGAAGAATGAAGAGGTGGACACAAAATAAAATGAGCAGCAGGCCAAAGTTTATTAGAGTATAAAAGATTAAAAAGTAAGAATATGGGGTGCCTGGGCGGCTCAGGTCATGATCTCACCATTTGTGAGTTTGAGGCCCACGTCTGGCTCTGGGCTGATAGCTCTGAGCCTGGAGCCTGCTTCAGATTCTGTGTCTCCCTTTCCCTCTGCCTGTCAAAAATAAATAAAAGTTAAAAAATTTAATAAGTGAGAATGGTATGAAGTGTCTCTCTACAGAGTGGGGGCACTCAAAGGTGAATGCCCACAACAATAGGCAAGGGTCTTTGTTTTGTAATTCTGGTCAGCCCTCCGTTCCCTTCCCCATGGTTCCTTCTTAGGTCCTACCCTTACGGGTTTGATAACTCTAGGTGCTGGGTTGGCCATTCCTGTTTGGCTCAATTCCGTTGTACAAGGGGTGGTCTGTGGCCATATCATTCCTTGCGGGTCATACGTTTTGTGGTCTACCACTGATAGGTCTTTTGTCAAATTCCTGAGGGGAGTCTGAGGGGGCAGGACGTGACATCTGTTACATTCTTAAGAGGAACCTTACGCCCAAGGGAGTTTGCTGTGGTCAGATGCTCCCAGCATTGTTCCAAAATATGTGTTTTTCCCCACCCAGGGACCTCCATCCTCACCTTTCCCTCTCTGCCTACTGAATCCTATCTTTTCCTATCATTCTCCTGCCCCCAGCACTATGAAAGCAGGTCTTAGGGGAAGTGGGATCCACGAGACCTACCTGTGGCAGCCAAAGAAACATTCTGTCCCTAAGTCCCCTATTTAGGGCCCTTTCTTGTCAGGCCAGATTTGTTGGCCTTTTTCTTTGGTCTAACAGCTCCTTTGGTCTTTGAAGGTCTTTTTGAATACACCTCCCTTTCGCAGAACACCTATAATGGCCTGGGATCGTCAGGGGCAGCTTGACTGAGGACTTTAATAACAAATGAGATTTGAGTTTTTAGACAAGGCTAAAACGGCATTTCTGGCAGAGGAAATGGGGTGTTGTCTCGGCTAAGAGAGACTTAGCTGCGAGACACAAAAAGCTACTCTGGCTATTCCAAATGTCAACAGAGGCCACGGGGCTGTGTTCTAACAAAGACACAGGTGCGTCTGACTGAAGAGAACCAGAGCTCAGAAGGGGAAAGGGTGCAGTCGGGGTCATCTCTCCGTCTTGTCTCCGACTCTGCCTGTGGTCTTCATGCTTCTCTCTGCAGACCAGCCTCTCTTACTCCACATCTGTTCTTTCATTCAGCACATGCTTATTGAGCATCTGTTGTGTGCCGGCCACTCTCTCAAGTGCTGCATAAACATCCTTCTCAAGGAACTTACGTGTTAGGGGCAGGGGGACGATTGTACCATCAGTGAGGTATATAGCGTCCTATATATGGAGGTGAGTGCCATGGAGAAAAATAAGCCATGGAGGGAACGGTGGATGCACTGCAGTTTTAAACCAGGTGAGCCAGGAAGGCCTCACCAAGCAGATGACCTTTGAATAAAGACAAAGAAGATGAGGAAGTGAGCTGGGAGATGATCTGGGGAGGAGTTCTGGGCAGATGCCCTGGCACGTGCAGGTACTCAGAAGTGGGAACAAGGAGTCTGGGGCAGCGTGAGCAAAGGGGGCGATGACAGAGCTGCCACGGGCCAGGAATTAGGTGTGTAGGATTTCGCAGGCCATTGCATGAGAAAGGGGGCCATTGGAGGGATTTGAGCATATGGATGACACAATTGACTTGTAACAGGAGTGTTCTGGTTCTGTATTGAGAACAGATTAAAGGAGTTAGGGCAGCCCTGCCATTTATTAAGGCCATTAGATAACCCCTTTCTCCTCTTGTGTTTAAAACCAAGAGATATTAACAGTCTCTAGTCCAAGGGTTAATATGAGGATTAAATGAGTTCATCTATGTAATGTTTGGCCTATAATTAGCATATTGCTTTTTTCTTTTCTGATACTATGGCTCTAAGAAATGAGGTCACAGAAACATGTGGCAGACAGGGTGGGTTGAGAACATAGGCAATATTTTTTCATAATCTCAGCAATTTCTTGGAGAAAGGTTTTATTAAATGATGTTGCTCTTCAAAGCTACAAAATACATCCTGAAGACCTAGAAACTGGTATTGTGGATCCTCAATAAACATTAGTTGAAACACTGCAACCAGCAATTTTTTTTTGACCTTTCTGTTTTGGGATTTTTATGTGTAAAGTACTACATACAAGGTTCCAAAAATGATGAAATAATGCTGAAACTGAGGCACTGTTCCTTCTTAACGGTCTTTACTTCTCTGGTTATGTGTGTGTCTACATTTGTATGTCTACCAAACACGGTATGAAAGAAACAAATGGGGTGTCTGGGTGGCTCAGTCAGCTGAGCGTCCAACTTCAGCTCAGGTCATGATCGCACGGTTCACGGGTTCAAGCCCCGCATTGGGCTCTGTGCTGACCACTAGCTCAGAGCCTGGAGCCTTCTTCAGATTCTGTCTCTTTCTCTCTCTGCCGCTCCCCTGTTCCTTCTCTGACTCTCTCTGTCTCTCAAAAATAAATAAATGTAAAAAAATTTTTTTAATAAAAAAGAAACAAACAGAAACAACCTATTGAGCGGCACCTGGGTGGCTCAGTTGGTTGAGTATCTGACTTCAACTTGGGTCATAATCTCACAATTTGGGAGTTCAAGCCATGCCTGAACAGCTGTGCTGACAGATCAGAGACTGGAGCTTGCTTTGGATTCTGTGTCTCCCTATCTCTCTGCCTCTACCCAGCTCACACTCTGTCTCTCTCTTCTGTCTCTTAAATATAAACATTTAAAAAAACCAAAAACCAAACCAACCTATTGAGAAGTCCCAGTGGCCACGGTTTAAAAACTTTTCCTTCACACAATCTTGATCACACTCCATTGACACATTTGTGGTTCTGGGTTCCAGTAATTAATCCAATGGGTTCCTAGCTGAGAACTGAGTTATCTCCTAAAATGTTAATGCCAACTAGAAACATTACTGAACACAAATCATTGATTTGGTTTACTCTGTAACTAACTGAAACAGAGCAGGGACCCAATTTATTTTACAATAAATTTTGGGACTATACACACAAATGCTGTGTGTTATGGTTGAGAAATGACACAAAGGGAATATAACATAAAGTTAAGGGTGTAGGTTTTGAAAGATCTTACTTCAAATAACAGCTGTACGGAGTACTATGATTGTAGGCAATTAACTTAATCCTCTGCGGTCGATTTCTTTAAGACTAAAGGACAGGGTTAAGATCATGGTGGTTATAAATAAGGTTTAAGTATACACCTGACTAGGGAGGAATGCATCTCTAAGTCCATTAGGAGATGGTTACAATCAGTCCCTTTGTTGGTTGTTTAGCAGAGTCTTTTAGTAATTCGGTGAGGTCCTGGCAGAATTACTCGTGGTTCTTCTGTCATTATCTGCTTTGGCTGGTTAGAGTCATCGATGGTAACAGGCTTCAGTTTTGATATCTGAAAGGTTAAGAGATGTTGCAAGTGAAAAGTTTTTTGTTTTGGAGCATGTGGGAGCTGCCATTTCTTTATTTCACTGAAGACTGTATTTATAAGATTTATCGATGTTGATTCTTATAGTGGATGAAGGGCAGAGAGACGTCAAGAATAACACCCAAATTCTGGTGTACAGGGATTGAGTGGTGGCGCAGGAAACTCAGGAAGAGAGGCAGATCTGGAGTGGGAGTGGGGATGATGTTCTCTGGACACTGGGGCATACTGAAGTAGTAGGAAATTATATTTAACTTCTCCTCTCTCCTCCTTTAAGTTGCTTCTCGGGTAGCCATAAAGCCACCTGTCTGGCTCCGCAGGAAGAAAGTAGTTCTGAACCATGGTAGGCAAAAAACTTTCGGCTAGAGTGACAATCCTCCCGGATGGCATGCCTCTGGTTTACACCAGGTAAACTTGGCCCAGCTCGCGAAGCCATTTACAAAGACCCGACTCAAATTCTGGGTTTCGGGAAGGCTTTTGTCAAGTTGAGCTTCAAAGGCTGGTCAGCACAGCGAGAGGTACCATCCGAGCACGGTGGCAGGACTTTGGCCCCGCATCTCAATTCCCCGCCCCCGGGACGCCCAGCGCACGCCTCCACTCTTCCTCTCCAGCCCCGCCCCACGCGTCTCCCGTTTCTGGGACGCATGCGCACGCCGCGACTCCTCCCCTCAAGCCCCGCCCCATACTTCGCCCCACCCCGCGGTCCGCCTTGCCTTCGGGACGCAGAGCGCGCCGCGACGTTTCCGGCGGGGCCCGGACTCTTAAGCCGCCCTGCTTGTGCTCCCCGGTCAACCGGTGCAGCCCAAGAGGAGAGAGGTTCGGTGCTTGGGAATTGTTGTTTTATACCTTTTTGACTTTTGGGGATTATATAAGAGGCTTTGCTGCCCCGTCTCTTTGTCCCCCAGATCCAAGCAGGGGCTTTAGGCTGCGTCATAGTTGCCTTGGTAGTCGCGCGTTTTTTGCTTGCCTTAGACAGGTCGTCAATCTTGCAGAACCCCTGAGCTCTGAGGGCCATGGCTTACCAGTGTGGGGTAGTGGCGATTCGTTTTCTGGGGGTTTTATCGCTCTAGCTCCTTGCAAATCTCGCTGAACTCAGTGCTACTTGCAGGTAATGACTGGCACAATTCCAAGTAGCCGCTGCCCGACAGTTAAAATTTTAAACAAAAGAGGTTGTACTGCTTTCACGTTAAACTTCACTGGATACCAGATCCATTTCTTTGCCAAGAGCGAAGTGTCCCACGTCAGTTATGACTTGGGGTTTCCTGTATATTAGTCCCCCCCCCCCCCCCCCCCCCCCCCGTCTCCAGTCTTAACGAGCGAGCATTTGGATGCAAAAGTAAATTAGCTGTCTAAAAGTTTTGCACATGTTGAGTTTTAAAATAATTCAATTCTTTGGGCAGGAGCGGAAAGGGCTACGTAGCCAAAACAGTTGATTTAAGGGCATGGGAGGTACTTAGTTTCCGATTCGGTAATAACTTGGTTGGCTGATGAAACGGTAAACTTCTTTCTTGGACAGAGCTGGTCAGTGAATTTTGCTGTTTCCTGTAGTCCTGTGCTATTGGGATGGAGGTAATTACCCAAAATAGTTGGTTTCTATCAGCGTTTACTAGTGGTTAAGCACTGTTACTTAACTATTTTGTTTAATGCCCGCAGCAGCCTTAGGAAATTAGTACCGTTCTTATCCTCAAGGTACCGTGAAGGAAACAGAAGCTTAGAGACCTTGGTAGCTTGTCCATTACCTCTTAGCTGCTAAGGAGCGGAGATGGAAGTAGGATCCACTTCTTTCTAGAAGGGACGTGCTGTCTACCACCTCTGATGCAGCCCCTCCTCCGCAGGTGCCGTTCTGGTGTACTCTTGTGTCTGGTTGGAGTGAAAGAGAACAATGCCGGACAACTCTGGCCCTCTGTAAGTACACAGTGAGTGGGAGTGGAATGGCCAAGCAGCTCTCAAAACCAGAGCTCTTTCCCGATCTGAAAAGGGCCCGGAGAGTAGACGGCCCAGGCAGCCTGGGGTGTGGGAGCATGGACATGTAGACCAGAGTTCGAGTCCCCGACTCCAGGCACGCCCTCTAACCTCTAGGATTTATTTTCATTTGTACAGTGTGATAGGACTGTTCTGGAATGATGATGTTTTAGTCCCATCCTGTGATTGTGGTTTTTATTTTTTAGACACAGTTGGCACTGGTTTCTTACGTTTTTATTTTCAGAGTTCCTTTACACTGGATTGGCTTTGGCTATGCAGCCCTGGTTGCTTCTGGTGGGATCATTGGCTACGCAAAAGCAGGTTTGTAGCTACCTAACCTCTTAAGATCATCACATAGTTGCTGGAAAAGAGTGAGTCCCTGTGGTCCCCAGAGTGCAGTCTTGTTTGAGCCAAGTTTGCTTTAGGCCCTCTCAATTGAGTGCAGGCCTATTGTCAGACCCGTAGCTGCCCCTGCACTTGCTTTTCCATTATCTGGCTGACCTAAGTCAAGTTTCTTGTCTACTCCCTTGTTCTTGGCTTGTTTATCTAAAGATGCTGGGCAGGACTGGTAGTAGATTGTTATTATCGCTGACTACCACACAGCAGCCTTGACCACAGAGTGGTGTTATCTCTGTGCTCTTTGGAGTAGGAAGAAACCTCTTTTCTCTGTGCGCTCATTTTTTGAAGTCTCTCATCAGGCATAGGTCTATCAGTAAACGTGCTGTTTCTGCCTCTTTTCTAGCCTGCATTCCCCACCCCAACACACACACCGGAATTCTTACTCTCCAGTTTTTGTTTTGTTTTGTTTTTAATTCACTGTCCCTATTTCCCTCTCCCTTGGGGATTTGCCTGGGGTTCTGCCTGTGGACAGTTCCAACGCTTGACTGGTTCATCAAGCCTGGTTGCGAGCCCTTCTTTTTCTCTCCAGATGGAAGTGTCTGTATATTAAAAAAGAGGGATAATGTGACGTTACCCTGATTTCTCTGTGAAATAGCAAACGCCACAACACATTTTCCTGCTTGGTCAGGAGCGGTGTTGAAATTCCACTGTGTTGAGAGAAATGCTGTTTTCCTCTGGAGGGACAGGAAATCTGGTGCCTTCTGTGGATGAGCGTCTGACGTTATAATGCAGGACTGTGTTTGCTTCCCTACAGGGAGCGTCCCGTCGCTGGCCGCTGGGCTTCTTTTCGGAAGTTTAGCCGGCTTAGGTTCTTACCAGCTGTCTCAGGATCCGAGGAACATTTGGGTTTTCCTAGGTACGTCCGCTTCACTGTCTCCTTGGTACAGCTGTGTATCCAGACCCCTCTGCCCAAAGGCTTCCACCAAAGGTTTGGTGGAATGTGGCAGGTTCTTCACCTGAAGACAGTTTTAACTACTTCTGCCCAAGTGTTAGGGAGGTTGTAAAATTGGGGGTGGGGAGAGTTGTGCTGGCTTCTGTTTCTTTTCTTTTTTTTTTAAATGTTATTTATTTATTTATTTATTATTGAGACAGAGAAACAGCATGAGTGGGGGAGGGGCAGAGAGAAAGGGAGACACAGAATTCAAAGCAGGCTCCCGGCTCTGAGCTGTCAGCACAGAGCCCGATGCGGGGCTCAAACCCACAAACCGTGAGATGATGACCCGAGCCGAAGTCGGACACAACCAACGGAGCCACTCAGGCGCCCCCTCTTCTATTTATTTTCTGTGTACAGAATACGGAAAGGTTTTCATGCCTCGTGAATTTAGATCTAGCCAATGGGATTAGTATTGAACTTGTACAAGGCAAGCGCACGTCTCTTAATCCTTATGTCTGCTCACTGAAGACTCCGTGCTTGAGCATTGCTAGAGGATCACATGCCTGGGTTGGGGTTACATCAATAGTGCATTTGTTTGCATCTGAACACATATTAGCCCTTTAGCACCTATGCGAAATGTGTGGCATCGGCCTTGCCTTCAAAGAGCCTTTCTGGGGACTGACTCTGTGGGGTGACGGTGGGGCTGCTGTAGTGCCCCGGGGGCAGCACACACCTGGGAGCAGCACCGGGAAGGGAAGGTTTCTTCTTATCACCGTGCCTTGGGGTGCATCTTTATTGAGCCCCACCCACGTATCAGACATTCTGCTAGGAGTATGGGCACCTCACTGTCTCCACAGATACGCAGAGTGGGAAGACATGTAGTTCTGGCCCTTACAGGAGTGCTGGGGAGAACAAGCGTGTCAACGCAGTTGTCTGCATAAGTTGGCGTGGGCTGAGAAGGGAGGTCAGCGGAGGCTGACTTGGGGTGGCCGGGGGAAGGGGGAGTGCCCAGCTCCCAGCCCCCCCTCCCAGGTCCCTCACTCCAACTCCTGAGTGACTTTCAGATTTCCTTTATTCTCATGTCTGATTCCACGCATGTACTCTGAGCCACTGACCTCCCTGCCTGCAGTCATCACATGGGTCCGGTACGCCATCAGTGTCCTGGACTTCCGCTGTTCTGTTTCTCTCCGAAGGCCAGTCCCTCCACCCAGGCTTTGGCTCGCTTCTCCCCATCTTCTCGGAGTGTTACGCCGCCAGACATGTTGTCTCTTACTCGTGTTCTGCCCTGCAGATAGATCCCTCCCACTCGTGTCCCTCCCACTTTTGTTCTCACTGAGAACAAAAGGACCTCTCATGACCCCGCTTCCTTCTCCAGTTGCCTGCCTTTCTTCTTCCTCTTCAGAAACTTCTCTACAACAAACTGTTATACTCCCTGTTTTTATTTCTTCACCTCACGCTCTCAACCCACTGAAGTCTCCCTTTTTGTGTCCTTTGTCCACGGAAATAGCTTTCCCTGAGCCTGTCAGTGACCTGGATTGTTCAAAGTCCAGTATGGTTTTTTTAATATTTATTTATTTACTAGAAAGAGCATGCACCTGAGCTGGGGAGGGGGAGAGAGAGAATGTGAATTCTAAGCAAGCTCCACGCTCAGTGTGGAGCCATGACTTGAGCTGAAATCAAGAGTCAGATATTTAACCAACTGAGCCACCCAGGCGTCCCAAGTGTACATTTTTTAATCTTCACTCTAGTTGGCCTTTTAGCTTTCTCAGCGAAGTAGACCGGTCCATTTTCCACTCTCCTGTTTTCTTTACTATTTTCTTGTTCTCTTTTGTCAACCCACCTTCCTTTTTGGCTGTTAAATATTGAAGTTTTGGGTTTTTTTTAAATTTTTAATGTTTATTTATATTTGAGAGACAGACAGAGTGTGAGCGGGGGAGGGGCAGAGAGAGAAGGAGACACAGAATCTGAAGCAGGCTCCAGGCTCTGAGCTAGCTGTCAGCACAGAGCCTGATGCAGGGCCTGAACTCATGAACTGTGAGATCATGACCTGAGCCGAAGTCGGACACTTAACCACCAGAGCCACCCAGGCGCCCCCTAAATAGTGAAGTTCTTAAGACCTGGCTCTTTTTATCTTCTTTATACCCTCTTGCTCGACAATGTCTTGGGGTCCAGGCCTTAAGTTACCATTGAAACAAGAAATTGGTTCACAAAGGCATCTCTCCTCCAAGCTTTACTCCTAAAGTAAAGGTTGTGTGCTTGAAATCTTTTAATTGTCTCCAGGCATCTCCCCAAACCTGACCTCATGTCCTCGCAGATGTTTGGTTCCAGTGTTTTCCATCCCTTTGGATCTTGTCCTCCCTTCCATCTTTCTGTCCCCAGCAGTCAGTCCTGGTGACACTGTCTCCAGCACATATCCTGAGGTGTCTCCTCTGTCTCCGTGGCCACCATCCTCAGCCCACTTCTCCCTTCTCTTGCCTGCATTCTCGAGGAAGTTCTTAGTTGGTGCCCCCGTGCTCTGGTTCCTCTGCAGACTGTTCTCCAGGGAGCAGCCGGAATTCTGTGTGAGCAGTCCTGTTCTGCTCCTGGATCGCTCCATGATGTGTTTTAATGGCTTCTCAGTGCTCACGGGCTGAAGAACATGGTCCTCGTACGGCTGTCAGGGCTCTGTCCTCTGGCCCCTCTTCCTCGCTGGCCACAGTTGAGCCTTCAGCTCCCTCTCACCACACGGCCCCACGGGTGTTACTTCCCCCTCTTGCAATGTGCTTTCTTCCCCCTTTTGCTCATTCACTTCTTTGCAGGTCTTGCCTTTTTTGGTCTTCACTTCCTCAGCAAATCCTTTCCTGATTTTCCTGAAGAAGCGGATCCCCTAGAGACCTTTTATGATGATAGTTTTGTCCTCCAGCACCTAGTGCAGCACGTGGAATACATATAATAGGTATTTGAACGTGCCGACTCGGAGAGCATACAGTTAGGATACATACGTCAGCAAGGAATAGGAGAGAAGGCCTACGGCAAATTTGGAGAAAACTATGGCTGAAGGATGGTAGGTAGTGAGGCCCGGAAGGCAGGTTTGGCCCAGACTGTGAGGGCCTTATATTCCAGTCTTTGTACTTAGTCCCGTAGGGCGTGGGTGGCCACGAAGCCCTCCCAGCACGGAGGACATGGTGTGAGATGGGGGTGGGCTGTAGAAAGGCGGGTGAGACATTGGTTTTCCCGTGTAGACTATGTAATGACATTTGATTCTTTTTATCTTTCCCTTCAGCTACATCTGGAACCTTAGCTGGCATTATGGGAATGAGATTCTACCACTCTGGAAAATTTATGCCTGCGGGCTTAATCGCGGGTGCCAGGTATTTTCTGTCCCTTGCTGCTCTTCACCAGGACAGAGTTTAGTGCCTCAGACACGTCATATATTCCAGAATTTACTTGTGTTGGTGTGCCTGATGCTGGACACCAACCGAAACAATTCAGTTTACACACAGATAGGAAAGGCTACAAAAATAGTAGTTGATTTGATGTCAGAATGAAGCGAGTTCATGATTTTGCTGTCACGTTTGCAATCTGGTCCGTCCTGGCTCCTGCCCACAGTGGAAGGAGCCTCATGCAAAGCCATGCCTGCGGCTCTTTCTGCAACTCTCAGCGTGAGTTTCAGGTTTCTTAGGTGTGTGGGTGTCTTTTATTACCAAACATTTTGTTAAAGGGAATTTTGATTGAATCCTGCTGTCTAACTTGAGTTACAAAACTCAGACCAGATTGTTTTTAAAAATGTATTCCTTACATGTGATAAAGATACTCGGAGGCCAGAGTTTTTAAACATCTGTTTGGGAGAAGATCATGTACCTGACTTCGGTCATAGTTACAATGCTGTCAAGCATGATGCTCTATGGTCCGTGTACCCCAAGGTCAAGAGCAGTAAACTGGAAGGCTGGAAATCTACCATTAACTAGCTCTGTGACCCTGGAGAGACCTTGGTCTGCCCAGCCTTCAGGTTGCTCATCCCTTTGAATTACTGGCTGTGAGATCAGGAACTCCCAATGCACACGTACTATTCTGAGGCAGGTGCAGGGCAAGACTGCCCCTTGGCATGCTACTTTCTTTGTGCTTCAAGAAGGAAGGCTCCACCTCTGCCTGCTCGGCCTCAGTGTCTCCTCACCATGTAGTGTGAAGGACCTGCAGTCTTACTTTCTTAAAAAAACATTTGAGTACCTGTTCTGTTCTTTACCTGATGTGTTTTTGTTTGTGTGTTTCTCTTGAACAGTTTGCTGATGGTCGCCAAACTTGGAGTTAGTGTGTTGAATAGACCCCATCAGTAGTAGTCGTGTCCCAGCTTGGACTCGTGAAGAATTTAAAAACTGCCACATTTTTAGTGTTTTAAGAGAAACAAGTACAGCATTTTCATATATTCTGACATTTTACTTAAAAAATAAAGACATTGAACTTTCCAGGAGAAGAAATCATTCGTTATCAGAGCCTTACAGAGGTGGTGGTTTGTAACCCAAGAGCTCCTCATTACAGTTTAATTCTTGTGTGTCGATGTTCTCTCTTCTTTCTGTGTCTATAGGTAAAGCCTCAAGGCCTAAACCATTAGGCATCGACTTTGGGGGCTCCAGACCCCATTCCCCATTCAGAACAGTGTGAAAACATCTCGTAGGAGCTTTAGAGTCATATGAGCTTTGGGTCATCTTAGAGCACAGACCTGCTTGGAAATTATGTCAAAATAAAATTTACCATAAATAATATTTTCTATGGTGTCTTCATTGCCAGAGTTGTCTAGAACATAGACTGGGATGTGAATAGCGGAAGCTGTAGGAACGTGAAAGTGTTCTGTTAATATTTTCTTTAGTAATTACCTATTTTGAATAAAGAACCAAGGAAAGCTGTTTATGATTTGATTATACATTGCATTGAAGCTTGTTTTAAAAGTGATCTTTAGTGAGGATTTCTAAGGTTAGGGCTACGTGACAACAACAAAAATGAAAAAATATAAAATTGTGGTTAATTAGCTAATCTATAAATGTGAAACTAAAAGACCTTTGGGAAACTTGAGTTACCTAATTTGGTCTCCACACACATGAACTGGATTCTGACACATTTTCACTTCACTTTTTTCAGCATTGAGAATTAACTCCTTCTGGTACTTCTTACTTTAGTTTCCCCCTCTTTGAAGAGAAAGGGGATATTTGCTACTTCCCTCCTCCCTAACTGCTATTGGTTGTATTTATAGTGTAAATCAGTTATTAATCAATATTATGTGTTTGCTTAAACTCTTTGAAGGGAGTCCTGGTTTTCTGATCCTCGTTTTATGTGACATGGGTTTGACATTCCTGCCCAGGTCTCCTCTTCAACCGTAATGCCTAGGGCTCTGCACAAGCTGGGTCTGACCAGGTACCTGAGAGCACGCGTTTGCGTTAATGCATCCGGGGTCACCCTGTTTGGACAGCCTGTCACAGCAATGACTCATGAAGCTTTTGGTCTACTGAGACCAAAGCTCTCAGGTCTCTTTCTTGCAGACTGCCGTTAGTAACAGCTACTCCTCGATAGGAAGGGCTTGGTGCTTGGTGTCGCATACTTGCAAGCATGTTGATTAAATTAAAAATGCCCCATTATTCCTGGCGTAGTCAGTGATTGCCTTTTATCCTGTAGTTCCACCAAATCCATGCTTTAAATTATAAAGACAAATCCATTTACAAATAGTTCATTGGTGTGTGATAGGATTTCATGCCCTGGTGAGTCAGATTATTATGAACTTCTCACACATCAGTCTTTTATAGTCTAAGAGGAAAACAGATAAAATCAAGTAGGCAGAACACTGCATTATGTTTTTGGCATTTTAAAAATTGATTTTTATGGAAATGTGCTGGGAGAAGAGAAACAAACTGGTTGGAGGGAGTGTACAAGGGCCTGGGTGTTGCCTTGAGCAGCAGAGAGCAGTGTGTGGACTGTGTGTTCACAGAGCCAAGCTTATCTTCAGTGCTTTTTTCCCCCAAAACCCTGCTCTGTGGGGGCCAGGTGGAAGTGAGCATCAGGTCTGACTGTTCCCCAGGCGTTCAAATCCTATGAACTAAGAGCAGAGGCACAGAAAAAGATTATTCTTAAAAAAAAAGCAATACTTATTCTATATTTATCAGACACATTTTGGATTCTAAGCTAGCCTTTCTGTGACCTTTCTGATAAATAGCCTCTTGAACTATGGTTAGATTTACTTAGTAACCCTCATCCACGTGTTCTGTCCTCTCCATCCACGCCCAGCCGCACATGCATGTGTGCAGTGGCTTGGCACGTGGCCATGCAAAGCTGCCCCCCGTCCCGGCTTCCATAGATCTGATTCTGAATCACAGTGTTGGCCTCAGTTTTTCATCTGTTACGTACGGAGTGTTTCCAAAGGCACTGATTTTGGCCACCTTCAGTTCCAGCGGAGGGGCCCTAGCATGAGACTCTGAATAACAGGGTTCCCTGAAGGTGGGGATTTATTTAGGTGCACAGTAGATCCCTGTGTGACTGTGTGATCCCAGCGGTCAGCTTTGAGACGTTTAAGGCTGGCCGCACACGGGTGAGAGGGGGGGTGGGATGGTCTGCGATGCCTGGCCGCCCAGGTGGTGCCCTCGCCAAGTCTCTGTTGCCCCTTCCTGTGGTTTCCCCAGTTCCCATTGTCCTGAGATTGTGCTGGGTCCTAGAAGGAAAAGAACAAGCCATGGCTTGCCTTCTTGCAATCTAGTGGAGAAGACTGAAATCTAAACCACCGAAGGCAATAACAAATAAATGCTTAAGAGAGGTAGGTAGACATTACAGGCGGAGCACAAAAAAAGCGTGGTGGCGGGGGGAGGGGGGAGGATGATCAGTTATGTTTAAGGACTCTAGAAGACGTGATGGTTGAGCCAAGCCTTGGAGAATGAGGAACTCCTAAACAAGGACTGACAAATGTTGCCGGATGGGAAAATAGGCGCAGTGCCTCGGAGGCATGATGCTATCTGGCACAGTTGGGCGACAAGTCATGGTATGACCAGGACAGCAGGACATGAGACTGAAAGGCAGAGGTCATATCTGGATGACCTTGGTATCCTAAACCAAATACTTCGGACTGAAACCATTTTTGTCTTCATTTTTTTTTTTTTTTGAGTTGTTTTGTCCCTGATTTGTGGAAGCTCTTTATTTTTGATGGGTACTAATCCTTTGTTGTGTATTGCATTTCCCCCCCCAGCCTATTGCTTATCATTTAACTGTTTATAGTGTCTACATTTTTGCATATTCAGATCTATTACTTTGCTTAATAAAACCCTTTCTCCAAAATTATAAAAATTAGTATTAGGTAGTTAGCAGGGTTGTTTAAAATGGAAGCAAAATATGCTTGGGATAAGGAATGCATGTGGGGCACCCTGGTGGCTCAGTTGTTTTAGCGCCTGACTTCAGCTCAGGTCATGAACTCACAGTTGAAGAGTTCAAGCCCCATGTTGGGCTCTGTGCTGACAGCTCAGAGCCTGGAGCCTGCTTCAGATTCTGGGTTTCCCTTTCTGCCCCTCCCCAGCTCGTACTCTCTCTCAAAAATAAACGTTAAAAACACTTTTTTATTAAAAAGAAAAAAAGGATGCATGCAAGACAGAAGGGTAAACTGTAAAATTCTTTTTTCCCATCTCAGACCCTTAGTCTCTCAGCTTAAGGGGTAACCATTGGTATGCCTTATTTATTGGCCCGGGAATTTCCTGCATATATTATTATTTCCTGTGCTATATTATCATATAAGTGCATTCCTTTTTGGCTACTGTTGACATAAAGCAGTGCACAGCATAAACACCCCACTTCTTCACTACACTGGACTACATTTAACGGCACTTTTCTTCTCTGGACATAGAGACCTAGAGACCTACCTAGTTCACCTTTCCCCTACTGATAGAAAAGTACTGGTTTAAAGCTTTTTGCTGCTAACGCTGAGCCAAGGAACTTTACCATCTAAATCCAGTGCACCCGTGCACGTGAATGTGTAAGTGACATCCCTAACAGCTGAGTCCAAGCAGATGAGCATTTAAAGTTTTAAATGTCCTCAGAATGGTTGAAACAGAAATGGGTATAAGATTTTGTTTCCCCATGTTTGCTAACGGCGTGTCTTGTCAGACTTTTAAACTTTGACAGGTTAAACTAGGAGTTTGCAAATGGCCACATAGTAAATATACTTTGTAACCATACCATCTCTGTCCTAGCTACGCAGTTCTGCCCTTGTACAGTAAAACTCTCCAGATGCAGTACATAAACAAGCATGGCTATGTACTCTGTGGGCCCTGAAATTTGAATTTCATGTGATTTTCACATATCATGAAATAGTAATCATTTTTTTTCAGCCATGCTATTTTGATTGAAAACAAAAATATCATTAGCGTGCTGGCTGCATAAAAGCAGGCACAATGGACCACATTTGTCTCACTAACCATAGTTTGGCAACCCCTTGATCTAAGCCAAAATATCTAATTGTTTAAATTATTTAGTAATAAGTCATTAAACATTTTTTTATGTTTGTTGACCAGTGATATAGTTTTACTGTGAGCTGCTGCTTCTGTGTTTTGTTCATGTCATTTTTTGTTGTCTTTGGTGTGTGACTCTATATAGTAAAACAGCTTGTTCTTTTTGGGGGGGCACGTGTGTGGCTCAGTCAGTTAAGCATCTGACTTAAACTCAGGTCATGATCTCACGGGTTGTGGGTTCAAGCCCCGGGTCAAGCTCTATGCTGACAGCATAGATCTGGGAGCCTGCTTCAGATTCTGTGTCTCCCTCTCTCTGCCCCTCCCATGCTCATGCTCTGTCTCTTTCTCTCAAAACTGAGTAAACATTAAAAAAATTAAAAAAAAAAAGCTTGTTCTTATTTTCATTCAGTACTTCCATAGTTTTATTTCTTAGGTTTCTATTTTTGTGGCCCTAAAATTTGTTTTTGTGTGATGTTGTAAATTAGGGATCTTTCTGAATTACGTTCTCCAAAAAACCCATCACCCTCAGTACTGTTTGTTCAGGTGATATATCACTCCCTCATTGCTTTGAAATGCCACCTTTACCCTGTACTGAATTTCCATATTTGGGACCAATTCTGAGTCTTCTAGTGTCTTCCATAGGTTTACTTATCTGTGTCTCAGTGCCAAGCTGTATTAATCACTATAAACTTATATGTCTTCTGATACTTGGTAGTGCAAGTCTGTCGTGTTTACTCTTCAGATTTTCTATGACATATTAATATGTTATTTTTCCAGATAAGTATGGAATTAGGTTTTTAAAAAAAAAGATTATATTTTTAAGTAATCTCAACACCCAACATGGGGCTTGAACTCACGACCTCACAGTCAAAGAGTTGCATGCTCTTCTGACGGAGCCAGCCAGGTGCCCCTAGAATTACCTCTTTATTTTTAAAACTTACTTGGGATTTTTGCCATGATTGCACTAAATTATAAGTAAATTTTGGGGGACTTGAAAGCTTTAAAATATTCTTCAACCCAAGAACATTGTCTCTTCGTTTAAGTTTTTTTTTCCCCTTGAAGTTTAATTAATATACAGTATCCTATTAATTTCAGGTGTACATCATAGAGATGTGATATTTTTGTACCTAGGAAACGATCCTGTGAATAGTTATCACCTATCACCATACAAAGTTATTACACTACTATTGACTGAATTCCCTAGCTGTACATTACATCCCCATGGCTTGTTTTATAACTGGAAATCTGTACCACCGAATCCCCTTCACTTATTTCACCTGTGCCCCCACAAGGACCCTGCCCTTCCAGTAACTTACAGTTTGTTTCCTGTATCTCAGTCTATTTTTATTTTATTATTTTTTTCTAAAGATTTTATTTCAGTTTATTTATTTTGAGAGAGAGAATGAGTAGAGGAAGGGCAGAGAGAGAGAACAGGACAGAAGATTCGAAGTGGGCACTGCGCTGACAGCAAAGAGCCTGATGGGAGGCTCAAACTCATGATCCATGAGGTCACGACCTGAGCCGAACTTGGATTCTTAAACGACTGAGCCACTCAGGTGCACCAGTCTGTTTTTATTTTTCAATTAAATAATTAATTAATTAATGTTTTGAGAGAGATGTGTGAGAGTGGGAAAGGACAGGGAGAGAGAGAATCCCAAGCAGGCTGCACACCCGGCACAGAGTCTAACTCAGGGTTCGATCTTACAAACCGTGAGATCATTACCTGAGCTGAAATCAAAAGTCGGACACTCAACCAACTGAACCACCCAGTTGTCTCTGGTCTGTTTCTGTTTTGTTTGTTCTATGTGGTATTTAGGTTTCACATACAAGTGAAATACTATGGTATTTGTCTTTCTCTGACTTATTTTACTTAGCGTAATATCCTCGTGGTCCATCCATGTTGTCACAAATGTCTGTCATCTCGTTTTTTTTACGGCTGAGTAATATTCCATTGTGTATATGCATACATAAACCCCACATCTTTATTAATTTCTCAGTAGACACTTAAGTTGCTCCCGTTAGCTAGTAAATAATACTGCAGTGAAAATATGGGTTCATATATCTCTTTAGATTGATGTTTTTATCTAGGCACCCAGAAGTAGAATTGTGGGATCATATTATAGTTTTATTTTTAATTTTTTGAGGAACCTCTGTATTGTTTTTCACAGTGGCTGCACCAATTTACATTCCCACCAGCAGTCTTCAGGAGTTCCCTTTTTCCCACATCTTCACCTACACTTGTTATTTTTTTGTTTTTGATCCTAGCCATGTGTGTGAGATAGTGTGGGATATTTCATTGTGATTTTGATTTGCATTTCCCTGATGATTATTGATGTTGAACATCTGTTCATGTGTCTGTTGGCCATATGTATGACTGGAAAAATGTCTGTTCAACTTGTGCCCATATTTTAATCGGGTTATTTGTTGCTTTGATACTAAGCTATGTAAGTTTTTTTTATATATATTCTTGATATTAACACCATAATCAGATAGATGATTTGCAAATACCTTCCTCCATCATTAGGTTGCTTTTTCATTTTGTCAGTTTCCTTTGCTGTGCAAAAGCTTTTAAATTTGATGTAATCTCATGTATTTGTTAGCTTTTGTTGCCCTTGCAGAGGAAACTGGTCCAACAAATATTGCTAAGACTGATGTCAAAGTGCTTTCTGCCATACGGTTTTCTTCTAGGAGTTTTGTGGTTTGGGGCCTTATGGTTTGTCTTTAATTCATCTTAAATTTATTTTTGTATATGGTAGATAGTAGTCTAGTTTTATCTTTTGCATGTGTCTATCCAGTTTCCCCAGCACAATGTTTTGAAGAGTATGTCCCATTGTCTACTCTTGCCTCCTTTGTCATAGATTCACGATATATGTGTGGGTTTGTTTCTGGCTTTCTGTTCTGTTCCATTGATTTAGGTGTTTGTTTTTGTGCCAGTACCATACTGTTTAGGTTACTATAGCTTTGTAGAATAGTTTGAAATCAGGGAGCATGATACCTTCAGCTCTGTTCTTCTTTCTCAAGATTGCTTTGGCTGTTTAGAGTCTTTGGTAGTTTCATATAAATATTAGGATTGTTTGTTCTAGTTCTGTGGAAAATACATTTAATATTTTGATGGGGATTGCATTGAATCTGTAAGATTGCTTTGGGTAGTAAGGACATTTCAACAATGTAATTCTTCCAGCCCATCAGCCCAGTATATCTTCTCATTTATTTGTGTCATTTTCAGTTTCTTTCATCAATATCATATAGTTTTTAGAGTACAGGTCTTTCATATCTTTGGTTTTATTCCCAGGTATTTTATTCTTTTTAATGCAATGGTAAAAAGGAGTTGTGTTTTGTTTTTTTTTAACGCTTATTTTTTAGAGAGAGCACAAGTAGGGGAGGGCAGAGAGAGAGCGAGACACAGAATCTGAAGCAGGCTCCAGGCTCTAGGGTATCAGCACAGATGCCGAGGTGGGGCTCAAACCCACGAACCATGAGAACATGACCTGAGCCAAAGTTGGACACTTAACCAACTGAGCCACTCAGGCACCACAAGGGTATTGTTTTTTAAAGTTTCTTTCTAGTAACTCATTATTAGTGTATAAACGTACAATTGATTTTTGTGTGTTAATTTTGTGTCCTGCAACTTAAATTCATTTATTAGTTCTAATTGTTATTTGGTGGAGTCTTCAGGGTTTTCTGTATATGTTATCATGTCATCTGCAAAGAGTGATAATTTTGCTTCTTCCTTTCCAATTTGGATGCCTTGTATTTCTTTTTCTTACCTAATGACTGGCTAGTACTTCCACTACTATGTTGAATAAAAGTGACGAGAGTAGGCATTCTTTTTCCTTATCTTAGAGGAAGCCTTCAGCTTTTTGCTCTTGAACATGGTGTTAACTGTGGGATGTCATATATGGACCTTATATGTTGAGATACCTTCCTTCTGTACCAACTTTATTGAGACTTTTTATCATGAATGGATGTTGAATTTTGTCAGACGGTTTTTCTGATATCTATTGAGATGATCATATGATTTTTATCTTTTATTAATGTGTATCATGTTGATTCATTTGAGGACGTTGAGCCATCCTTGCATCCCTGGCATTAATCCCACTTGATCATGGTGTGTAATCGTGGTGTATTACTGAATTTGGTTTGATGATATTTTTTGAGGATTTTTTTCATCTTTGTTGATGTGGGCTGTTAGCCCACAAATTTCTTTTTTTGTAATGTTTTTGTCTAGGTAGTAAGAATAATGCTAGCCTCATAAAATGAGTTTGGAAATATTCCTTCCTCCTTAGTGTTTTGGGATAATTTGATAAGGTTAGTTACTCTTCTTTAAGTGTTTGGCAGGATTCATCTGTGAAGCTGTCTGGTCCTGGGCCTTTTTTTTTTTTTTTGGTGTTTTTTAATTGTTTTGATTTCATTATTTGTAATTGATCTTTTAATATTTTCTCTTTATTCATTATCAGCCTTTGAAGGTTATGTGTTTCTGGTAATTTATTCATTTCCCCCTAGGCTTCCCGTTGGTGTGTAATTGTAGCAGTCTCTTATCATCCTTTGTATTTCTCTAGTGTCAGTTGTAATTTCTTTTCCACTTCTGATTTTATTTATTTGGTCCCTCTCTCATATTTTCTTGATGAATCTGGCTAGAGGCTTATTGATTATGTTATCTTATCAAAGGACTAGCTTTTGGTTTCATCGATCCTTTCTTTTTTTGCCTCTATTTCATTTATATCCATTCTGATCTTCATTATTTCCCTCCTTTGACTAATTCTGGGCTTTTCTCCTCGAAATGCTTTCACTGTGTCCCATAGATTTTGGAAAGTCTTATTTCTATTTTCATTTGTCTCAAGGTAGTTTTTGATTTTCTCTTTGAGGTTTTCGTTGACCCATCGGTTGTTTAGTAGCATATTGTTTAGTCTCCATGTCTTTTTTTTTTTTCAGTTTTACGTTTGTAATTGATTTCTAGTTTCATATTGTTGTGTTTGGAAAAAGATGCTCAATATGATTTCAGTCTTCTTAAATTTATTGAGACTTATTTTGTGGCCTAGTATGACCCTGGAGAATGTTCACTGTGCATTTGAAAAGGTATATTCTGCATTTTGGGGATGAAACATTCTGTGTATGTCTAATAAGTCTCTCTGGTTTGCTGTGTCATTTAAGGCCAGTGTTTCCTTACTGATTTTTTTTTTGTCTTAATAATCTGTTCATTAATGTAAGTGGGGTTATTAAAGTATCTTATTATTATTACTGTATTGTCAGTTTCCCTTTTTATGTCTGTTAATATTTTATACATTTAGGTACTCCTGTGTTGGGTATGCAAATATTTGCAAATGTTTTATCTTCTTCTTGAATTGACCCTTTTAGCATTTTGTAATGTCTGTGTCTTTTGTTGCAGTCTTTGTCTTAGAAGTCAGGTGGTTTTTTTTTTAAATGCTTATTTATTTATTTTGAGAGAGAGAGCACACTTGTACACACAAGCGGTGGGGAGGGTCAGAGAGGGAGAGGGAGAGAGAGAGTCCCAACCAGGCTCCATGCCGTTAGCTCAGAGCCCGACGCGGGGCTCAGTCAATCTCACAAATCATGAGATCATGACCTGAGCTGAAATCAAGATTTGGACACTTAACTGACTGAGCCCCCCAGGAGCCTTTGAGATCATTTTTGTCTGATCAGTATTGTTACTCTAGCTTTTTGTTTCCATTTGCATGGAAGATCTTTTCCATCTTTTCACTTTCAGTCTGTGTGTATCTTTAGATCTGAAATGAGTGTCTTGTAGGCAGCATATAGGTGGGTCTTACTTTTTTATCCATTCAGCCTCCCTCTGTCTTTTGATTGAAGCATTTAGGCCATTTACATTTAGAGAAATTGTTGATAAATGTGGACTTATTACCATTGTGTTCATTGTTTTCTGGTTGCTAATTTAGTTTTTTAATGTCTTCATATTTAGAGGTATATTCATTTAGTTCTCTGTATTTCTATTAAGATTATTGTAGGATATTTTATAGTTATGATGAATGGTAACTTCTTTAAATTAGATAGCAATCTGAACAAAATGAATTGACACTACTATAAATGCTTCTGGTGATTCACTCAAGCATATTACATGCCTTAGGTTTTTATTAGCTACCATTTATCTTGTCCTATGGCTTTATGTTAAAGTTAAAAATAATATGGGGCACCTGGATGGCTCAGTCGGTTTAGCATCCAACTTCAGTTCGGGTCATGATCTCACGGTTCGTGGGTTTGAGCCCCATGTTGGGCTCTGTGCAGACAGCTCAGAGCCTGGAGCCTGCTTTGGATTCTGTGTCTTCCTCTCTCAGCCCCTAACCTGCTCATGCTATGTCTGTCTCAAAAATAAACAAATGCTAAAAAGTTTTTTAAAAATTAAAAAAAAAATTAGAAATACTAATCAACATTGTTCTGGAGACATTAAGGAGAGCAATAAAACTGAGAAATAAATGAGGTCTAAATTAATAGCGGAAAAAGAAAGAAATTAAACATTTTAAATGGTTAATATATGTCTATCTAGAAAATCCAAGGCAAACAAAAACATAATGAGCAAGTTCTATAAAGCAGCAAGAAAGAAGATAAATACTAAAATTCAGGAGTTTTCTATTATCAGTCATACTCTGTTCTCTCCCATACAATTGATAATACTCAATTGTTTTCATGATTTGGCCCAACAATTCTTTCTCTACCTGGGAGGCAGAGGCATATTTCAAGTATATTTAGATTCCTAGACTTAAAACCATTCAATTCTCTCAACATTTAGATTTCTTCTTTAGTCTCACTAGTGTCCTGTTCTTTTTCTTAACACCCATCATAATTTGCCAATATTCAGTTTTATGCATATTTAATGTGAGTGACCCTTTTGTCACTACCATATATGCAACACTTTAGTACATAGTAGGCACTTAGTAAATATTTGCTGAAAATTTAGACTGACCCAATCTACTTTTAAAAAGTAGACTTGATTTTTTAGGACCATTTTTGAGAAGCTAGTACAGAGTTCCCACATACCCCTCCACCCAGTATTTCCCTGTTATTAGTATCTTCTGTTAGCATTATACACTTGTTACAACTAATGAGTCAATGTTGGTATCTTAGTTCATATTTTTTCATATTTTTGAAGTTTTTAAATTAATATTGCTTGTCAATTATAGAATCTCACCTAGGACCCCATAGTACATTTAGTTATCATGTCTCCTTATGCTCCTCTGGACTATGATTGTTTCAGATTTGCCTTGTTTTGAGGAATCTGATAGTTTTGATCAAGTGTTTTGCAGAATGCTCTTCTGTCAGAATTTGTCTAGTGTTTTTCTTATGGTTAGGCTGGGGTTCTACAATTTTAGGAGGAAGGCCAAGAGGCCACGTGTCTTTCTCATCACATTCTACTCAGGTCACATATATAAACGTAGTATTATTGTTGATTTTGACCTTGATCATCTGGCTTGAGGTAGTGTTCAGTCCGGCTTCTCCACTGGGAAGTTACTTCTTTTTTCCCTGCCCCCTACTGTGCTCTTTGAAAGGAAGTCACTGTGCACATTTTGTACCTAGGGACTAGGGAGTTGTACTCTACCTCCTTGAAGGCAGAGTATCTACATAAAGTATTTGAGATTTTGTACAGGAGATTTGTCTCTTCTCCCCTACTTAATTATTCATTTATTTAGATCAGTATCGACTCAAGGATATGCATTTCCCACTTTGGGTTATAATACAATATTTCTTTAGTGATTTTCTTTCTCAAATTGTTGCAGCTTTGGCCATTGGGAGCTCTTTCATTTGGCTCCTATGTCCCTTTGACACAGCCCGTCTACATAGGCTTCTTTTGCTTGCTTGCTTTTGCTTTTGTTTTTTTATAACTTTGTTCCTTTCTGGCACTATAAGATTCTCCAGTGTCATCTGTGTATTTCATGCTCAGCACTAGAATCCGCCATTTCTCCAGAAAGCGCTTGTTCCTTTTACTGGACAATGAATGGAATTAGAAATCAAGATCGGGACGCTAGAGATGCTTGTTGCTCCTGGGGTGAAATCTTTTATTTTGATTATATTGTAATAATATCTTTAATCTTTTTTTATTTTTAAGTTGTTATTTCCTCTAAGTTTTTAAGCTAAATGCTCAAATTCAGCATATTTTTAGTGCTTCTAGTTTTTTCCCCCCCATTAATGGATCAATTGTATACTTTTTTCCTCTGAGATCTATTTTGGCTGAATTTTGCAAATTTTAATACAGAGGCATACTGTTCATTTCTACAAAGTGTTTCCTATTTTTCCTTTTTGATTCATTGTTTAGAATGATATTTTTAATATATTTTTATGTGGATAAAATTTGGGGGCATATACCCACTTATTATTGTTACAGTCTAGTTTTATTAAAACATGGGGGAAATGTGGCTTATGTATTTCTTTATTTGGGAGATTGTAATTTTCTTTGTGATGTAATATAAGGTCAACTTCTTGTGGATGCTATACATATTTGAGAAGTACATGCAGTTTTTCCTAATTGACTGAAGTTCTATATGGTAACGTACATCAGATAAACTTTGTTTCCTGCCTTATCCAAATACTCATTTACTTATTTTGGCTTCTAGATCTGTTGAGAAATTAGCCTCTTACTCTGATTGTTTTGTTTGTTTGCTTGTTTGTTTGTTTTTGTTTGAGAGAGAGCATCCCTGCATGGGTGAGTGGGGGAGGGGCAGAGGGAGAGCGAGAGCTGGGACCTTAAGCAGCTCCCTGCCCAGCGCAAGCCCAATGCAGGGCTGATCTCACAAGCTGTTTAAAAGTGTAAAGACAACACACCAGTTAATCATGTTAATTTTAATGTCTATCAAGAAGTGGAAGAGCTTCCAGCAACACAAAATAATATTTTTAGCTTTGAGACGTTAATTAAAACTGTACAAATATATATAGCCATTACCATCAACATAAATTACTCTTCAACATTTTTCAATGAAGTGAGCTGAATCTTCTATACAAAAATACCGTATTACTATTATTTTATGATGTCTTTGAAAATGTCCACAAGATGATGCCAATTACATTAGCATTTGTTACAAAGTCATAAAATACATTAAAATAGCAGTTGATAACAATATCATTCTTTAAAAAGAATATACAGTATTGATGTTCAGTCTGTAAAATGGCAAATTTATAGTCCCAAGTTCAAGATGTCTATTTTATGTACCAGTTTAGAAAGAGAACTAAGAAAAAAATTTTTATACTAAGCAAATCACTGCTATAGCAACTGAATTGCATTTGTCAAGGTCAGAGCCAGGTCAGTGATCTGCAGTGCAGCAAGAGTTTGCTTGGGGGGACAGGCTGGCATCCCTCATCTTTGTGTCCGGTAGGAACATGGAAACAAGGTATTTTGAAAGTCTGATGAACAAACATCACAGTTTCAAGGACTCTCTTAATGACATGAAGATCAGAACCTTGACTTGGTTGATCTGTGGGAGTCATCAAGCCACGGAGTTCGATAGTCACCACGAATTCACAGGAGCTGTGTAGGTCAAAATTAAACAACAGACTCTTTCTCCACTAAAATCAGGTGGCATACTTTTGAAATCTTTATGTTAAAGTTAAATTTATTCCTAAGACAGACACCCTGCTCAAGATTGGAATTACCATTGCTTCCATAATTTCAAAGTAGAAAAACAGATGATAAAGGAACATCTGCCATTGCCAAACTGGTAAGGTAGAGCCTTCGCCCAATAAGAGCTGTAACTGACAGACCACAGAGGGCTGCTATTAAAAAAATAATAATAATAACCCACCTCTGAGGCCTATCAAAATATTAGTTTAGGCAAATAACCGATGAAAATAAAAACACTCTAAACACTTACTCATGGAGGCCTTTTTTAGAACGTGTCTTATCATACTTAGTAACTAGTAATCTGTAGGTCGAATACTTGATACTTTGGCAAATAGTTTATTCAATACTTTGTAAAGTCCTACCCATATATCAGCACTGTGGGCAATTGATGCTAAGAAAATGGATTTCATTTCTAGGAAAGAAATAAAATAGGAGATGATTTTGCTCTTCAAAGTACCCACTACTGCATATTTCTTCCAGAACTCTGTAGAAATACAGGTCCATAGACACTTCCCAGGGTCAGGGGATTCGCGGGGGCCATGGCGCCATGCTGCGGGGCTTCGCCTCAGACGCCTACCGGTGGCCGCCGTACTTGGCCACCCAGTCCGTCCTTCCGTGCACTGAGGGGACCGGCTGTGCGCGGGTCACTATATTGAGATTCTTGGCCGTAGGATTGTAAGTAGGTCCTGAAAACTGCCCCCGACTGGGTTTTGTGTTCCAGGAATATTCTGGAAGAAATCAGAATTGGAAGTTAGAACTTTATTCATTTGATTGTCAACTTTAGAATAAGGCAATTTAAATCTTTTCATTCTATGGGGAAGTTTTGAATTTATCTTTAAAAGATTAATTCAGTGTTCTTTAAGGTTTTTTTTTTTTTTAATAGTAAAACTCAAAGTTCTAGTGTAGTGTTATGTCGATACAGAATTTTCCGTAGCACAAGAGCCAGCATTTCTGGCTTACAGTTCTAATACTGCTACTTCTTTTTTGGGTTCACTCCGATGCTTATCACATTTAGGATGGCAACATCAATTAGGATGACCAAGAAAATTCTTGGTTCAGGTTGAACAGGCAATACCCACAGTGTTAGTGACTTTGTAAAATCACACAGTGGTTACAGCTGAACAATATTCAAGCGTAATACCCACTGCAGAAACTTTATTTGTAATTGGGAATCCTATAAAGCTCTGGCTTCATGGAGTTACACAGATGGAATCGCATGGATCTCTTTTAAACATGAAAATGTGGTTTTTGGAAGCAAGAAACTTCATTTTTTTTAATTGGGAAAATGAAGGGCAATCACAGAATTCCTTTCATAGGTGGGCCAGTCCTAAGATCCCAAGTCGTTCATCAGAAGGTTTGCTTTATTCATAAATTCGGCTGATTAGATATTTGTGGAATTTTAACTTGTTAAATATTTGTTGTTATCTGAACAATTTACAAGCTAAAATTGCTTAAACATCTCAAATGACAAAACAGTAAACCATTTTACAGAGAACTTTGATCTCTTCCCCAGTCATTCTTTCACTCGCCCTCACTTAGTATTTACAGCCGAGTATCATAGGTGTTCTATCTGAAGACGGGTGTTTGATCTTCAATTTGGGATTTAAGTACCATTTCACACTGTGTGGTGGCTGTCATTCTTGGATTAAATTCAGTGTCAATTCTGAGACAAGTCTGACCATTTTGTGCACCTAACACTAGCCATACCGTATTCACTTGCATGGTTTCCCTGTTTTTTTCCTAAAATTTTCTCTGTAAAACTGGGAGAGGATGGGAAATCATGGGAGCGCATGGTCCAGCGCGCTGCCGACCTCAGCTTGATGGGAGCAAAACCTTAAGTGGGGAACCGCCCTGGGGAGAGTCACCCGTCCTGCCAGCCTACCCTTCCCAGGTTTAAAGTTCTCCAGGTCCAAGCCAATTAAAAGCTGCAACGAGGTGGGGACTAAGTGTTCAGAAGAGCCCGTTAGCCCTGAACTGTAAAGGAAGAGCTGGTTAAACAGTTAACCACGTTTTCCAGGAGCAGCCCTTTTGTTCTGACCCACAGGAGCACAGACATGCACTGTCTGTGAGGGCCCCACATCTAATGGGCCTGTGGGCGGAGGGGGGAGGGTGAGGGAGTGGAGCAGGGAAGAGAGAGCAGAGAGTCCCTGGGGGGTGATTCAGAGATGGGAGGGGGATGCAGTCTTCAGCTAACAGTTGGGTGAGGCTCTTGGGTTGCAACATGAGGGATTTGGGGAGTGACCGAGAACTTTTTCCAGCTCATGACCTAGCTGTGTCAAGTCCTGAATGTACTTGAGGGCAACCATGTCCAGGAAAGCATTTTTAAAATCTTTGAAGAGGGAGTCATTTTGCCAAGAAGGTTGTAGTGTGGACATTTAGGATTCCTTTCTAGAAATAATAATTTTAGGACGCAAGCACCCGTGGTGAAGACCTCAGTAGCTGACAGAGGAGCCAAGATCTCGTGGCAAGCCAGGCTTTTGTGTCTTAGCGGGACCTTGCCCCGCACCTCCCTAGTGGGGCCGTCAGCACTGTAACGCTTGCCGTGCATTTATTTTAAGAACAGCAAGCATTTTTCTTCTTGCAGAAAATATTTGCTAAAGGAAAGATGTTTGCCTGTAAGCAGTGCCATGATCATGTAACCTTCAGCAAGAAATAAAACCTCTGTCAAACGGAGACCATAATAGTAGTACCTTCTGGAATAGAGTTAATGTACCGTGCTTAGAACAGGACCCTCCCTGCACTTGCAAAGGAAGAAGTCACTCCTCAAGGTCCTCGTTACCACAAAGCAGGGAGGCAGGCAGGACATGTGGGGAAGTTTGGGATGAGAGATTATGTAGGGAAGCTGGGAGAAATTCGATTTTTCTTCTCTAAATGTGGGGTGAGTCTGAGGAAGAGCAGAGGGGAAGGCTTTGAGAGAAGGGGAGATAGTTGAGTAAATATGGTAATGACCTGGTTTTATTCTCTTGTGGGAAACTGTCACACCAGTGGGAGAACTGGAAGACACACCTCTTACAGAACAGTGTTTTCCTAAGGGTTTGCAGTGACCACCTGGGAATGATTAATATTTACTTCTTTTTTTACCTTTCCTCCTATCACCATCTGCAGGAACATCTGATGAGCAGAGGAAAGGAAGAGATGAAAAGTTAGGAGGAAGCATTTACTTAAAAAGAAAACAGGAACATGCACGCTAATCTGACATATAATACTTAATATACAAAGGCCTTCAAGATATTATAAAAATCGTTTTTTAAAATGCCCACTTTCACTTTCTAAGAGCAGATACTGAGATAACAAAATTATTTGAAACATTACAATTTTCTGCTCTTCGCTTGAAAATTGCTACAAAGCCGTGGCTGCTGACTCACTGTCAGGCTGACTTAACATACCCGAGGCTTCAAAAAAAAAAATCACTTGCTGTGTATAAGGTGTTTACTTACATATTTTAGCAGAGAGATAATGAAGCAATGTTTTTCACAGATAAGGTAGCTAAGTACTGTGGAAGGAATTCTGCTGTGGTAGGAAATCATAAATTACAGAAGTCCAGGGCTTCTCACAGTTTTAGCTCCAACAGTGTGAACTTTAGAGGTTGACCTTGAGACAACCTTAGATTGTGAACTCTATTCAGGAGTTTTAAGTTCGGAGTGGATTTATTCAACTGCATGTCTTACCAAACTTCTGATTGTCTGCCTTGGTGTTTATTTTAAGTGCCTTCACGAGGACCTATATTTTCGAGTAGTTTTGAGGACCTTCATAGTCAGGCAAGTACAAGTTCAAGTACAGAATCATCACCCCGAATGTGGCTGCCATGCCATGCCACTCCAGGGCCAGCACCCGACTTGGTCATAGCTGGAGGGCTGAGGAAAAAGCAAACTGCCCACCATCTATTCCTGGTGCGAAGCAGGAGCCTGGGCGGGCAAGCTCTGCCACGGCTCATTCTGCACTGGGGTGGAGTGGTACGCAACAGCGTCTCCATGTTCATGAAGCCTCCGCCCTGTGCCAGGCCCTGTGCGCAGCTCTGAAAAATCTTTACATCCCCTCGGGTCACACAGCGTGTTCTCCGGAATCCCACAAACCAGTTCCTCTCGAAGCCCCACCATTCAGGAGCTGCGTGACCCTCGGTATATCACCTGATGTCAGGTTCCTCGTCTGTAAAAGGTCTGCCGCACCCAGTCTTGTGAACGTTCCGTAGCATAACCTGTGTGCCTGGCACAGAGTTGCCACTTCATTAAAGGCAGCTCTGACAACAGACTCTCAAACCACATCTTCAGAAGGGACATTTTACCAAAAATAATTAGAACTGTGTTAACAAGGTGAGACTTACCTGAAGCTGTTGCACCGAGAGGTGCTAAGTGTATCCTCTGGCCGGCTGACCCCACTTCTTTTTTGAGAAAGGAAGGGATATATCCTGACTGATTGTAAGTAGCGTAACTTCCAAGATTTCCTAGTGACGTATCATAAAGTTTCATGGTCAGAAGGTGAAAATTGTAAAGCACCGAGAGTATCTTGAATACTGACTACCATCCCTATTTATTCTAGAGTATTTTTCTGAGGACTGATTCTACTTCAAGCACTGCACTATGGCTTTATAGATCATCCTATTCAGTCCATACAACAACCCTTTAAATGTATATTTTATCCACACCTCGTAGCTCTTAGAACTTGTCTACATTATCACGGTAAGTCACCAGGTTAGGATGTGAACCCAAGGCTGTTTGCCCTGAATCCACCAGGTGTTTTTATGACTCCACTCTTAACCTGAGAGTATATGTTTCCTGCCAGGAAGTCGCCGTCCCTGCACTGCTCTCGGCTTGTCTTCACTCTGTAAAATCACTATCATAACTGCACCTACTTTCATCGGGTTGTTGTAGGGATTGAATGAGATGTACGCAAAGCACTTAGCATGGAATCTAGTGTTCGGTGAACGCCAGTGGTCATCATCCTCATCCTCGTCGCTATTAGTGAATGATCACACTGGGGCAGTAGAGCGATGGGCTGAAGAGAGAGAATCTAGAGGCAGAAGACCGGAGGTCATTGTCGCCGAAAGCGAGTATGAGAGTCTGAACTTGGAGTCGCAGAGGCAACGGAGAAGAGAACGGAGTGGGTGTATGGGGGAGGCGGGGTAGGGAAAGAGGAATAGAAACCCCTAAGTTTGTATCTTAGGGGACTAACAACAGCAATGCAGGAGAATCACGTTTGTTGGAAAGACATGGTGGCCAAGGGATATTTGAGTCGTAGTGTCGAGCAGGCCTGGAGATTTGGACTTGCTGAGGTATGGCAGTCATGGGCTGTGGGCTTGGAGGCACCAGCACAGAGAGACTGTAGGTGTGCGAAGATCCAGAGCGGAGCCCCAGGGAACACCAGCATTAAGGGAGAGGACAGAAAGGAGCCCGTGGAGAAGAGGAAACAAGGAGGGTAGGTGATGGGAGGAGCAGGGTCTGAAGAGCCGAGAGGGTACAGTGTGCGGAGCGGGAAGGAAGGCCCAGGGGGCAGAGGCCTGATGGGATCTGCACCACCCGGGGGTTCTGGCCACTAGGGTAGTGTCAGGATCTGGCAGGAGCTGTTTCAGTGGCCTGAAGCCATCTGAGGGCAAATTACAGTGAGCTGAGGAGCAAACTGGAAATAGGAAGAAATGAATGTAGTTTCTCCTTCAAAAGCCTAGCTGTGCAAGAGACAAGTTTGTCAGCAAGGGGGTGAAATCAGTGGGGCTCTGATCATGGTGGTTTCAGGACCTGCTTGCTTGGCAGCTGCGACGGAAGCATCTTCTACAGTGTTACTTGTTCACAAGTCTGGACTCCGGACCTCTTGTCCCCGAGTCTGCCACCACGCTGTGTACAGTAGGCCACCAACAAGTGTCTGCTCTTGAACCAACAAACATCAAACAGCAGCATTGTCACGGAAATGGGATTTTACCTGGTGAGCACATTCCCAGCTTATACAGCTGTAGCACTACTGGATTCTGTAGAAGCGTGATCACCTTGAGTGCCCATTCGAAATCACCAGTCAGCCCTCTACTTTGAAAGACTTTTTGAAAGAGTTCAAGGCAGTGATCACACTCAGTAGTGGCTTCTGAACATTGCTCCTGGTCTCCTCCTCCTCACCAGAGCAGACACTTATTAAATGCTTACTGTGACAAAAATCCTGGGTCTGACTATATAGTAATACGTTGGTAAATGTTACTTCCTCCATTTTGTAGATGGGGAAACCGACACAGGGACCCTAAGTAACTTGTCCACAGTCACAGGCCTACTGAGTGATGGTATGGGGATATGTTAGATTCTAAAAGTCACGTGCCCAATAGTTTAGGCTTCGTCTTCCTATTACAGGAAGAAGTTGCTATAGAAAAATGCACAGAAAATGAAATCTTAAATTATTCTGGCTAATTAGTTTTGCAGTGTCTTCTGAGCTGTAGAGTTCTAGGCTGGAGCCAAGAGTGAGTACTGTTGAAACCAGCGACCTTGAACCTCTAAGAAATCTACCGTTTCCATTAACCTGGTTAGCTTTTAATTTTAAATGATTGTTGATGCTTAAAAAATGAGTTTCAGAACTTAAAAATTTTTTTGCAGGGATACTGATTACAAAATTGGGAAATCTTTTAATTCTTTTCAGTAGATTTGCTTCATTTATATAAATTGTCATCATTACTATAAGAAGACAAGCATTAAACTTTCTGAGAGCACGTTAGTCTTAGAATCCCAGTTACTGAAGAAAGGAGTTAGTTCCTGACGAGGCAGAATGCTTCTCTCTCCTAGTCCTGGTCTGACTTCTGAAAGCAGGTAACCGTGGCCTTCCTAGTGGCCTTGTATGACAGGATTCAGAGCAAATGTGGAAAAGAACATTGGACAAGATACTCTAAGAACCAGTTGTAATCATCTAGAATGCCCAGAAATTACCTTGTGGGTCCTCTAATTTTTCAGGAAAACTTTCATTGCATGATAGTTTTTCAATTGGTTTAATTATGCTTTCCTCTGAAGAGAAGGCAGGTAGAAAGAAAGAATGAATAATAAGAATGTCTTAGGGAAAGCAGAGAAAAAAATGAATTGATTAGATGATGAATGAAAAGATCAGGAAGAACCCATAACATTGAGAAAGTGTTCTCGTGTGTGGTCACAGCTGTCACTTGATGCCAGCCAATTATAGATTCCCCGGGACTCGAAGTTGTATTTAACCATAACTCATTTGTATTTAACTAGTTGGTTCAGTGGATATGATTTTAAAATACTGGCCAAAATAAGTAAATTACAGTGCTTCCGTGTTTGACACTTAAAATGCCCACAGTGTTAATGTCACATCAGAATATCCCAGTAGACTACCACAGTGATCCTCGGGTGTATTTTGGGTCCAATACCAAAAACCTATTATTTTTTAAAAAGAACTCTTTACTTCTTCACACATTTTAAACTGATATGTAAGATTATTCAGCATAAGTTTTATAGTTCCAAAAGTTGTCATTTGTGGCATATTATAGATATTTAAAAAGAAAATTTATTTTTTAGTTTCACTTTTAAAATCTCTAGCTATATCTCTCCTTTAACTATAACCAGTGGAATCTAAGTACCATGGTGATTTAAAGAAAAAATTTGTAAATGTTTATTTTTGAGAGAGAGAGAGAGTGTGCGAGTGGAGGAAGGGCAGAGAGAGAGAGTGAGGGAGACACAGAATCTGAAGCAGGCTCCAGGCTCTGAGCTGTCAGCAGAGCCCAGTGTAGGGCTTGAACTCATGAACGGTGAGATCATGACCTGAGCCCAAGTCAGGCGCTTAACCGACTGAACCACCCAAGTGCCTCAATACCATGGTGATTTTATGCCCATCAGTATTGACTTACAAAATATATGGATATATATATCCGAAGGATATGGATATGGATATTCCTTTTTAACAGTTGGAAATTTCACATTAATCTCATTTCTCTCTAAAATTTTATTTTCATTCACGTCAAAGCCCAAATTTTAGCCAAATATAATTTTAGGTTAAAAAATAAATATAATTTTAGGCTTAAAATGCTTCACATTGACCACTCAAAAGTATTTATGAATAGGGGCATCTGGATGGCTCACTCGGTTAAGCATCTGACTTCTTAAGTGCTGACAGCTCAGAGCCTGGAGCCGGCTTTGGATTCTGTGTCTGCCTCTCTCTCTGTCCCTCCCCTGCTATTGAATACTGAGAAGGAACAGAGGGCTGAAGGTGGAGGGGGAGGGGAGAAGGGAGTGATGGTCATGGAGGGGGGGCACTTGTGGGGAGAAGCACTGGGTGTTATATGGAAACCAATTTGACAATAAACTATTATAAAAAAACATTTTAAAAAAGTGTATATTGAAACCTTTCAAAAATTTCTAATAACCATGAGTATGTTAAAATACTTTTTTCTATATTAGGTTAGTTATAGTTATGACAATTCATTGTACATAGTTAATCAAAAATGCTGAATAGTATAAATTTTGATTACCAAATATTAAAGGCATTATTTCTCATCTCAGTGAGAAAGATGGCAGCTTATTCGAGCTGTCTGTGTGTCCACAAATGAATATTGCTTATTGCAAAAATCAGGTTTCAGGACCAATTCCATTCCTTTTCCTTTTTGGAAACGTAAGCACTGAGAAACCTTGTTTAACGTAAACAGATGGTTGGGAATGAAAGGTGTTTTATTACAGCTTTGTCACAACAGTCTGAATTCTATCAGGAGTTCTCGACCAAAAGTCATAGAGTGATTTTAAAAATGAACTTTAATGATCTGTCAGCTAGTAATTCAGTTGGGCTCTTCAGTTTTGTGACGGTTACGAACTGAAAACCACTTGGCTTCAGCGGGACTGTTCCCCAGTTACCACAATCACTCGCTTTCTCAACATTGATCCCAACTTTATGGAACGGCCTCTTGGATTGGCACTCCAGGAATAGTTGATATTTTTACACTTTGGGGAAAAAGGAAACACACCACAGTAAACAACTTGTCTTTAGTTTTGTGAGGTAGGATAGAGGCGCACTGCTCAGGGAGATCCATTTTAGGAAAGAATCTGTATGGAAGTTGAGATCTGGCACAAGACTGCCATAGAACCACCTGTGCTCAAGTCAGTGTGAAAACTTTGGGCGCCCCCAAGGGTATCTCCGTTGGAAGAAGGCAGCTGCAATATAGTAAAAGTAAAAATCTGCAGAAGGAAAACAATGTAAATGTAAACTTTAAATGTATTTTTGCTTTACCTGCATTACTCCTTTTGAAAGCAAGTTCTGCCCCCATGGATCCCAGTGACTTAGGAAATAACTGATTACTCCAAGTATATGGGTTAGTATCCTTTCCACTGGTTACCAAGGACACATTCTTGGGATTTACACCTTAGAAGAACAAAATAGTCGTTTCAAAGGTTAGGGTGTGATCATTAACTTGACGGAAAAATACATAATACATTCAAATGAAGATGAGAAATAACTTGGAGGAGAGTGGAAATAAATTTATGTTCCAATGTAGCAGATACTTGCTGTCACCTGGAATACTTCCAATAATGCGGAATCCTCACAGTGTGTTTTGTAAACACAAGGTATTTTCTATAATACAAGAAATAGCGCTCGCTTAAGCAGCACATATATATAATACAAGCAATAGTCACTAAACATTGGGCATTTCTGGCTAAATGTCTCATAAAAATTGAGGTGGTACAAAATTTTTCCTCAAATTGACTTGTTTTAAGTATATATTTAAAATTATATGTCTGCGCACCAGACCTTGAGGACCACTTAGTGTAGCCAGGAGGATTGAGAGATTGCTTGTAGGTGTGTAAAGATCTGTGAGCCTTATTTGCATATTAGACAATAATAAAATCTAAACTATTGTTTTCTGAAATCTGTGTGATGTGGAGTCAACTTTAGACTTTGGTACTAGTGGTCAAAGGGTGGTGCTTTAACTTTTTTTTTCAATCTTTTTAACGTTTTTATTATTGAGAGACAGAGCATGAGCAGGGAGGGGCAGAGCGAGGGGGAGACACAGAATCTGAAGCAGGCTCCAGGCTCTGAGCTGTCAGCACAGAGCCCAATGCAGGGCTCGAATTCACAAACCGTGAGATCATGACCTGAGCTTAAGTCAGACACTTAACTGACTGAGCCACCCAGGTGCCCCTGTTTTAACTTATTTTTAACAGATTTGAAAACTTCCTGAACCTGACTTCTTTTCACTGATAATAAATTGGATGCAACTTATTAGAAGGTAAAGACATCACACAGTCTAAGTCTCTGGGTTGTTTATGTGTTTTCTTTAGCAAATACAAGAAAAATCCTCATCAAGAACTACCGCTAACATAGCAACAACTCTTTCCAGGCGGGATGAGCTCTTGCTTGTCAGAGAGTGAACTCCTCGGCAAGGTTTCACATTTATGAGACATATAATAATATCCCTTGTTTCGAAGCCAGAAAAAAGCCAGGCTATTCTGTACTGAGCCTCCAAGTTACCGGGCATCAGCCCTCCAGTGAAACACTCCTCCAGGTAAATAATTTGCCTTTCTTACTGCATAGAGCTCCTTGTGGATTTTGAATTCTGATGAGAGACCTACAAATAGAACTATAATAGGCAATTGCCTGATAGTAAAGATGCACTTACTAAAAAGAGCAATAATACATATGAAAAAATCGACACACACAAAAATCCTTTACCCCCAAAGAAAAGGGAAAGTGTGTGGGGGGGGGTGGGGGGAACTAATAATCTCTTTAAGTGAACAGTTTTCATAAATGTAGTTCAACAAAAACTGGGCCCTGAGTACTTAAAGTATTTTGTTAATCCAGTTAGCCTGGTGACATCCCTAGTTTTTTTTTTTTTTTTAAGTAAATCTATCCATTAGCAAAGACAGTTACTTTAATTCTGTCTTTTTAAAGATTTCCAGACTTCTTGGAAATTGACACAATCTAGAAGGTGAAGTCACTGATGCATTAGTTTACAAGCTTGTACTGGGCACCTTCTATATACGAAACACTGAGAGACAGAGGTAGAAACAAATGTACCGTCATCCCTTGCCTCAGAGGAAAGTAAATCCGTGAACAAATACTGAGCACCTGTCACGTGCGAGGCATTGTATGTGGCATTGGACAAAAAGTGGTGACCAAAACACACTAGTTTCTACCCTTTGGGGTCTTACAATCTACTCTAAGGGAAGGGAAACATTAGCAGGTACAAATAGATAAATAACGGTATATAAATTGTTTAAGGGAATCTGGTGCTGAGAGGGCAGGCAAATAGCAGAAGAATCTTCCTTTAAAAGTTCCACCTGTCGGGACACCTGGGTGGCTCAGTCGGTTAAGCAGTTAAGTGTCCCGCTTCGGCTCAGGTCATGATCTCACAGTTCGTGGGTTCGAGCCCTGCATCAGGCTCTGTGCTGACAGCTAGTGCAGAGCCTGGGGCCTGTCTTCAGATCCCGTGTCTCCCTCTCTCTCTGCCCCTCCCCTGCTCATGCTGTCTCTCTCTCTCTCAAAAATAAATAAAAACATTAAGAAAAAAGTTCCACCTGTCATTCTTTTTTAAAAAAGTAATTTTTAGCTAAAATGTGAATCTGATTAGGACTCCGGAGCAGGTGGGAGCGGTGTTCCTGGCAGAGGCCACGGTGCAGGCAGGGGCGGGGGGGGGGGAAGGTCCCCCCCTCCCCCGAGGCGGGAAGGAACCCCCTGACATCCCATGGACGGAGCAGGAACAGGGGCTGGACAAAATGTGGCTGGAGGGGGGAGCAGGGGTCAAATCATGTAGAAACTTGCGTGCCAGGTTTAGAATTTAAAATGCAGCGGGAAAGGCAAGTGTAGAAATGACACAGGACATTGAATACACAGGACAGAAAGGAGGACAGAGTGATAGACGGACTTGAGGAGGAGCAGGGTCTCAAAAGTGCTGTGGAAGGAGCCGCTCTCCCCGCCTGTGTGGTGCCATCAGCTCGTTGCAGGGAGTGCTGTCGTGGGGGCAGGGAGTGAGGCCAGCGGGCACCGCTGAGAGGTGCTGTGTGCTTCCATGGCACCCTGTTTGCAACCACCTTGCTGTAATTAAGTACCTAAGGCTTACACGGCGAGCCGAGAGTGAGTGCAGTCCCACTGTAACCAACAAAAAACAGAGTCTCCAAGTCTTGCTCCGGTACACAGCCGGTCAGTAGCGGGTCAGTAACTAGGACTCTTGCGTCTCTCTCCCTGAAGGCCACTGTCACAGGTCTGCCAAGTCTTGCAGAATAATGTCCTGCTGCCCTGAAAGTACATAGTACATTTCTAGAGCTCCCGTGAACCTAAAGATTGATGCCTAAGCAGACCTTTTATGGTTGATTTAATGGTTAAAGAGAGAGAGAGAGAGAGAGAGAGAGAGTGTGTGAGCGAGCCCCAAAAATATTATTCCTTTTTTTTTTATTCCTGAAGACACTTAATTATAAAAATAACTGTGGATCATAAATACCAAGCATTGCTTATTTCGGTTTCTATCTCTGCAGTCATCGCTGGCTCATGATAGGTGCTCAGTAAATGTTTGTCCACGTGACTGCACTGAGCTCAGTTCTAGTTTCAGATCTCATCCAGATCCAGAGGGGCATCTTCAAGGCAAAAAATGCCAACAGGGGAACAGGAAGACTCCAGCTTAGATTTCAGGCAGTTCTAATTTCTAGTCTATTTATTGTCTCAATTATACCCATTGCTTCTGACCCACAGTATTTTGTGGAATCTGATTGATCTTTCCAGTTAAAAAGGAAATGACCAGACCAGTTTCAGATATCCTGACATATGTCCCAGAAAACCACATGAGGGAGCAGAACTATGAAAACGGTGCTTTGGATCCATTAATCCTGAGAAAAACTTACAGTTGCCTTTCCCACCGCCAGAGGGCTCCCTTGTATAGATAAGAAAATCTCGATTTGCTATATGATTGATTGATTTTTAAACAGGGAAAAATATCCCTCACAATCTGTGTTTTGGGAATTTTGCCACATCCCTGCTTTTGCAGTAGGATCAGGACTCCTCATGGCATCAACACCACAATGTATAAACCTACGGGTATCTAGATAGAGATTACAAGGCCAGTATCTTTGCTGCTTTCAAAAGTGCCTCCCTCATCGTTCCTCACCTTCCTCGCACTGCAGTCCCTCATGGATTCCCCTCCTCTCCTGCGGGACCACGCCCCCCTCGGTAAGTGGTCGTTCCTGTCCACACGCGTGTGAGCTGCAGAGACGTGGCATCACCACGATTGGAGCGCTCCCCGAGCCCCGCGCCGGGACGGCTCCATTTCTGAGCTCCTCTTCCCAGCCCAACAGCTCCGAAGAGTTGTCTACCTGTTCAGTCACTAATTTCTCACCTCTCTTCACTTTTCCGCGCACTCCAGCCTAGTTCTCCCTCACCATTCCAGACTGAAACTGCTCACCGAGGTCATCAGGAACCTCCCCACTGTTCAATTTAATCAGGCATTTCTGTCTCTCCTTTTAACTGCTCAGCAGCAAGCTCTTCCAGGCGAACTGTCCCATCTCAGCTTCCGCAAACCACCTGTTCATGGTTCCCCCTCATCGGCCTGGCTCCCCCCTTTCCTCTTTCTTGCGCCCTCCTCCTCCTGCTCTACCACTAGCCTTGTTCCCACTCACAGTCTCTCTGTGGGTGATCCTGTTCAGTGCACGACTTAAATACTGTCTGGGGGTCGCCGTTCTCTTCGGCCCAGGTCCCTCCTCGGTGTTCCTGGCTCTCCCCATCCCCCACCCCCCACCTCCTGCACGGCCTCTCCGCACTGGCATGTTTCACAAGCATCTCAACTACGCAGCCTGCACACAAGACTGACCGCCTCTTTGCCACCCAATCCTGTTCCTCTTGTCTTCCCCATCTCAGAGCATGGTTCCACCGTCCACCTAGGATTCAGGCTACAAACTCGCTTCTCCCTTATTTTCTACGGCATCCATCAGCAAGACCATTTCCAAAACACATCAGGAGCCCAGCTCCCTCTCAGTCATGACCGTCTTCTCCCTGGCAGGCTACAGTGGCTTCCAGCTGGCTTCCCTGTGTCTCGTCTTGCCCGGAGCGAGCCGCCCTTGACACAGTCTTCTTAACACACATGTCCGGTCACCACTCACTTCGCAAGGGTCCCCCCCGCCGAAGCCTCCTTCGGAGCTGGAACAAACCCCACATTCTTTCCCTTGCCCTCAAGGTGCTATCTCGCCTGACCCCTGCCAGCTCTCCCCACCTCACCTCTCTTCATTCCCCCCTGAGCTCTGTTAAACTCCAAATGTGTAGCCTATTGTTATAGTCGGAGAAGCCAGTGTTTTCCCCTCCACGTAAAACATCTTTTCTCAGCTCTTCATCTTTCCCTCATTTGGGACTAAAGATATATCTGTATAGATATATGGCCACTTAAAAATTGATTCCCTTTGAGGCTAGATTGAATTTAAACTTTTCTTTTTAAAGTGGGTTTTGGGGAGAAAATGCTACCTGCGGGCACAACATAAACTTCCCACCATCTGTCTAGATCTTTCTCCTAAGCTCCAGATTCATACAGTCAGTCGTCTACTAGATAGTCTGGTAGACACCCCAACCCCAACTCCCGAGACTCCCTACTTCCGTACTCCTGTCTCTTCCTGATCTCCCCTTTCTCAAGGGGCCCACCCAGGGGCCAACACTAATTCCTCTGTTAGTTACCGTCACCCATGCCAATTTATCAGCAAGTTCTATCTTCCCCCACTGAAGCACATGGAGATTTTACCCATTTCTGTGTCCACCTTCACTGCTCTGGGACAAGCCATCACCCTCTCATTCAGACACGTGCAGTGGCCTATGAGCCCCTATGCTCTACCCACAATGAACTTTCAAATACACAATCCTGATCATTTAGGAAACAGCATAAAATCCTACATTTTATAAAATGGTGTAGCAGGGGTGCAGAATTATTTTAATAAAATTTAGCATTTACTAAAGGCATAGTTTTGGCAGGAGAGAGAGGCACTTTTTTTTTTTTTAAGCCTATTCTCATCTTGATTTTCGGCTGCTAGGCATTTCTTGAACAGACTGCGCAGAGGCAGGAGACCCAGAAAAGTACTTGGGAACGAGGGCTGACCAGGCTGTTTTACTGGGGCCCTTTCTGCAAAGACCACAGGACACTTGAGCCTGACCCCTACTCCGGTTGGCATTAACACTGTATGTTCTCTGCTCACCTGGAAGGTATCTTGATTGCTTCAAGTAGTACTGCTTAGCGGTGGAAGCAGTTGACAGTTCCGAATCTGATTTCAGGGAGACAGCAGCGGGGAAGCTCTTGTTTTCCCCTGCTGAGTGGTGGGAGGCTGAGGGCACCGACTCTGGAAGCCTTGAAAGTCCACAGAAGGTAGCATCAGGAGGTGAAAAGTGAGTCAACGGCAGCTACTATGTCCTCACCCGCCCCCTGCACGTCTTTTCAAACTGGGCAGGGCCCCCTGACTTAACACGGTTTCTGTCAGAGTCCTTTTGCTGCCAAGAACACTGAGTGACAACTTCTCCCCCAGGAGATTAAGATGCTCTTAAAAGAACAAGCGGGGCGCCTGGGTGGCTCAGTCAGTTAAGCGTCCGACTTCGGCTCAGGTCATGATCTCACGGTTCGTGGGTTCGAGACCCACATCGGGCTCTGTGCTGACAGCTAGCTCAGAGCCTGGAGCCTGCTTCGGATTCTGTGTCTCCCTCTCTCTCTGACCCTCCCCTGCTCATGCTGTCTCTCTCTGTGTCTCAAAAATAAAAACATAAAAAAAAAAAACCCTAAAAACAAGCATCACTGGGTTCTGGTGCTTTAGTGGTTCTGGATCTCCAAGCTTTCCAACACTAGGCTAAAATGCCCTATTTCTAATGTGTACTTTCCCCTTAAGAGAAATACCATAGGACAACAACACCTTCTGAGTTGAAGCTGTTGGTGGTCTGACTTCTCCCTTTGTTCAGCATCTCAAAGGTTGTTCAGCCTTGATGGCACTCAAGTTTGAAAATGCTAAGAGGTGTGACTTTCTGCCATAAACTGGGAGGGGGATTAAGCAGGTTTATTCTCAAGTTTATGTATTTTGGGGAGGAGTACCTATGGAACTTGAGGATCTAGAAACCTACTGACTAAGGATTATCCAAGCGTAGGTCCCCTTCACAGAATCTGCACGTACCTTAGGAGGTACGTAGACCTCAACATGAATTCCAGATAACTATCAGATAAAATTCCCTGCCTCCTGCCAATATTTTTTTTCTCCCTATTCTCTTATTCCAAAGAGGGGAAAAAAAAGACGATATTTTCCCAAACTTTTGTTCACAACATTTAACTCCCCCTCACTTCAAGGTTGAATAGTCACTGATGATGACCTGACTTAGAAAAAGACGAGGGACGGCTCGAGATATTAAACGTTCAGAAAAAGTTTAGGAAATGATCAAAAAAGTTTAGAATAGCAAGCAAAAAATAAGGGAATCTGAACACCATCAGAAGAAACCATGGCCTTGGTAGACTGTGCTTTGCTTTCTTCAAACAGGCATGCGGATTTCGGATGGGAATCATGGCGATCGTCTTTCAGCAGGGCGTGCTAAACACTTCACAGGGACCCTGCCCCCCCACACACACGCCACACTGGGCCATTAATGCTGAGAACCATCCCTGGGAGAAGTCAAGATTCTTACCTTCCCAGAGGTACGTGTAGAGATTTGGGGTTTGTGAAAGAGAACAGTATTAAGCTACTCATTGCCTTTACGATCTTCATTCATGTGTACGTACTGAGTAACACAAAGTCGATACGTGATAAAAACAGATTTTCCTGAGGGATTTGACATCTTACCGGAATGGAGACTCTTTTTTCCTGTCTTTGAATACATCCATGCTTGGCTTCTTGGAATGGGAGGCTCCAAGGTCATAGTCCTCGAACTCTTCCCAGCTGTCTCCAGACTTGAACACCATCTGACCCCAGCGCCTCCGAGCACTTTTGTGACCCAGTGTGCCATTTGGCTTCTGTGGTGGAAAATCAGTCGTCATCATCTCTTATCATTTGCTGAATGCCTTGTATGCACAAGCTATTCCACTTTACGTGAAGAGTGCCCGTTCTCAAGGGGCCTCCCATATACTTAAGATGACACACACACGCATTGGAAAGTTATAACAAAAATAGGTAGCACGTGCTAAAAATATGATAGGCGTTCAGAGGGAGGAGAGATCTCTGAATCTGGGCTGGGAGAGGCCTCGAATACTTAAGGGTCAGAACTGACTCCTCATTGCTGTGTAATTTGGAAAACTGCCATGTGTGACTGTGTCTCTTAGGGCAAGTGACTTAACTTCTCAAAGCCTTGGTTTCCTCCTCCTTAAATGGTGATACACAGTATTTATCTAATTAGTGTTTCCGAATTGAATAGTAAAATGCATTGAAAGTCCTCAGCTTAGGGCCTAACACATAATAAGAATCACTGAGTTAGTGGTATGGTTGTTATTATTACTGTTATTGTTGCTGTTGCAGAGTCTGGAAAAGGAAATACATAGAGTATGACTTTTTAATAGAAAAGTGCCAGAGTGTGTTCTGGGGAGGGAAGGTGGTTGGTGCTTATCAAAGCAGACGGTTGGCGCTGGAAGCGGGGAAGGACAGACCAATGCTGGAGTCTGAAGGCCTTCCGGTGTCTATCTGACGAGCTGGCGCTCTCCTGTGGGCAGTGGAGAGCACTGGGTGTTTCTGAGCTAAAACGTGATGAGACAAAGGCGGCATTCCAGAAGGCCAGGCTCTTCAGACAAGGAGGCTTTGCAGTCACACTGGCATGCGGTGGCAGGGGCAGCAGATTCCTGCGGGTTGGAATGCTCGGGAAAGAACACACTTGCTCCTAACAAGGAATGAAAGGCCTGAATGTTGCATCTACCTGAACAGAGGCGAGAGAAGCGGGTGGCAGCTCCCAATGCAGCAATATGACTGCTTACGTATCTGAAGTCCCAGCTGCCCTTGCGGCGATATGTAGTCACATGACACACTCTAGCCAATGAGTTGTCAGTGGGAGTCTACTGGAGGGACTTCTGGGGAGCTGGCATGACATGCCAGTGTTTGGTTTTTTTTTTTAGTGTGTATTTATTTTTGAAAGAGAGTGCACAAGCGGGGAGGGGACAGAGAGAGAGAGGGAGACACAGATCCGAAGCAGTCTCCAGGTTCTGAGCTGTCAGCACAGAGCCTGACATGGGACTTGAACTCATGAACTGTGAGGTCATGACCTGAGCCAAAGTCAACGCTTAACCGACTGAGCCGCCCAGGCACCCCATCGCTCTTCCCTCTTCTAGAATGCAGATGCAATCCCAAAGGAGCAGTGGCCATCTTGTGGCCATAGGAAGGAAAGGCGCCTGCTAAGGGTGGTAGAATAGGAAGGCAAAAGTACTCTGGTTCCTTCCACATGCTGCCCCAGCCCAGGTTTGGCCCACCGCTGACTGCTTGTCATGTGGGAAAACAACCCGTTACTGCTGGAGCCTCACTGGTCAGGTTTCTGTCCTAAGTCACTGAGTGTAAGCCTAATGGATGCAGAGAAGGAAATGCAGGAATCATTTCAGGATGGTGGCTCTATCAACAAAAATAAAGAACGAGGAAAAAGACTTGGCTTGGATCAGACAGTGGTTTTCTTCAAATTTATTTGGGGTGGTTTTAGGGCTTGTAAACTGAGAAATCCAAAAGGCAACTGGAAATGAGGGAATTTGGAAGCCAGATCAGCAAATACAGTTATCGTTGGAGCAAGAAGAGGTTTAAAGAATGGATACACTATTGCTTGGAGCCCGTGGTGTCCCAGTGACCGCTGATGACAAAAATGGTTATTTGCCAACTTCTGTTATACTGTTGTTTTCTTTGCCAGGGGGAATGAGCTCTAGACTAAGAATAAAAAGCTGTAAGGTCCTAGAAAAGAAGATTTAATCAAAGGTTATACTTAGCTGAGTTTGAGACTCTCATTTTGGTTGAATTGATGTTTAGGGCACTGAGGCTGTAGGCTTCTGAACAGTGTCAGTAATGTCAAGCAGTGTGCCTGAGAAGACTGAAAAGGGGCAAATGTACATAATTTTTACAAAGCAGAAGGTGGAGTTTTGTAAACTCCACTTTAATATAATTGGTATAGGATGAGGGCAAAGATTCCAAAATCAGGTATTAAAGGGAAAAGTTTTGAGCCCTGAGGGAAAGGAGTGGTAGATCATACAGGCCACCGCTTTGTATAAAAAGCAAACAATGAATGTCGTCTATGTGGCCTTCAACAAAGTGGGTGACGGGGTCTTTGCTGCCATCAGTGAAGCAACAAAAGGACCACAAAGCAGGGCCAGTGCTGCCGACCCCCCACCCCCCACTTGATACCCCACATCTAATGTGATGGTACTTGGACAAGCGGCCTTCGGGAGGTAACTGGGGATTAGTGCCCTTATGGAAGAGACTCCAGAAAGCTTGCTGTCTCTCTCTGCCATACGAGGACAAAGCAAGACGGTGACATCCACAAACCAGGAGGAAGGCCCTCACTAGGAATTAAACTGGCTAACACTCTGATATTGGACTTCCCAGCATCCAGCACCGTGATAAAATGAATTCCTGGCTTAAAGCCACCCAGTCTATGGAATTTTGATAAAACAGCCCAAGCAGACTAAATACATAGTTCGGTGGTCTGACCAAGAGTCCTGCTAATGTATCAGTATCTGTCGAGAAGAAAGTTCTCGTGGGCTGCCCAAGGGCTCTCTGCCATTCTGCTCATCATAAGAGTGACAAGGAGACAAAAAGCAAATGAACAGGCCAAACCAATGCAGAGCTGGTGACATGCTGGGCAAAACGGTTAAACAGAGGAGACAGAATACTTTAGAAATTTGGGAGGTAAAAGTAAAGGTCTTGCAGTCTTTTGAATCCCAGAGATCAAATACACAACAAGCAAGAAGTAGAGAGTGTGTGATTTTGCAGAAGCGCTTGTAAAAGACAAATACAGGGTGCCTGTGTGGCTCGGCTGGTTGAGTGTCTGGCTTCGGCTCAGGTCATGATCTCGCGGTTCGTGGGTTCGAGCCCCGCGTCAGTCTCTGTGCTGACAGCTCAGAGCCTGGAGCCTGTCTTCAGATTCTGTGTCTCTCTCTCTCTCTGATCCTCCCCTGCTCACCCTGTCTCTCTCTCAAAAATAAACAAAACATTAAAACAAAAAACAGACTTAGGAATTTTAGCTGACGGAATACTTAGTCCCAACTCTGAAACCTATTAGCTATCTAAAAACATAGGGCTAAGGTATTGGGTACTTTAACTTAGTCAGTGCATACAAGGGACTAACATAGTGCGTGGCACTTAATAAATACTCAGTAAATATTAATTTCTTTTCTTTTCCTCTCAGTATGAGTCAACATTTGATGTGCCTTCCAAGAAAAAGACAAAAAAACCCCACAAATGTAATCTTTGGTAGCATGAGTGGACCGATGGTTCTGGATGTTGGAGGTGATTCACCATGGCTTTGACTCCCTGCCTGCTGCTCCCCTCCGGTCCTGGCAGCCTCATTCTAACAGGGAAGCAGGGTGGGGGCAACCCAGCAGCTCTCTCCTACACAGGAACCAAGGGTCACTCAGTCATCGGTGAATGATGTTATGTGCGGAGCACGTGAGGGAACCCGGGATATTTCTCCCGGAGAAAAGGGCAGGCAATATAAGGGCTAGTTTCAAATATCTGAACGGCTGCCTTTCTCAAAGAGTGATGAGCTTTTATTAAAAGCTAAAGAAGAGCAGAGTCTAGCTCAGTATAAGGAAGAACTTTCTAATACTCAAAAATGCATCAGAGATGATGTGGGCTCCTCAGCACCCTGGGACTGACTCAGAAATAATGTGGACGATTTTTCATTCATCAGCAGATATTTGAATGAATATTTGATATTTGAACAGACATTTATTGGGAATTTACCATATGCCAGGCACGATTCTGGGTTTGGGGCCTGTACTGATAAACAAAACAGACAAACACCCCTGACCTCATGAAGCTTACATTCTAGTAGGAGGAGCCAGATATTAAACAATGCACATAAGATACAAGTAAGTAATTGTATGTTAGAATACGATTAGGGCTTGCTTATATAAGGATGGCAGGGATGGATAAGGAATTAGACAGGATTGTTGTTTGAGATCTCTGTCCTGAAATGCCCATAATGCAATGCATTTGGGAGTATACACCTTGAGGAGACAGCTAATATGGCATGTGGAAAGCTCCCTGAACCAAACAACAGAAGGAGAAAGAGGACGTTTTTATACTATGCCTGACACTTAAGAAAAAAAATTCTGTTCATGTTCATTAGCATTTAAAAACAGTATAAAATTACTGTTAAAATCCTGAAGATTTTAGCTCAGCTCTTCTGAGTCCCATATTCTATTATGCTTTCTTCTGTATCTAAGTAACAATGAAAGTCTGTAGCATCAAAACCTTATTACGCTAGTTTGGGTAGTTTTTCTTTTCATAAACCATCTTAGAATTTTAAGTTATCTAATGCTAAGCCCCTGCCAGAGGAAGTAGGGACTTCAACATAGAATCATATTCTATATCTTTAAATTTTTTAATGTTTACTTTTGAGAGAGACAGAGAGAGAGAGAGAGAGAGAGAGAGAGCAAGCAGGGGAGGGGCAGAGAGAGAGGGAGACAGAGGATCCGAAGCAGGTTCTGTGCTGACAGCTCAGAGCAACACGGGGCTCGAACTCACGAACCACAAGACCATGACCTGAGCTGAAGCCAGATGCTTAACCAACTGAGCCACCCAGGTGCCCCGAACATCTTGCCCAGCATTTTTAGGGATGCCTAGAAAACAAAACCCTAACTGAATCAAACTATCGCACCTAGAGTGTCATCACAGGCTACTTACGGCTGGCGTGTTTTTGACAATACTCGGAAATAGTGTTGGCGGCTGTTTCTGCTGACTCTGCTGCCTTGGCGCGTGCGGGACGCCCGTGTTCTGCAGCAGCTGGATGAACTGCAGGGGCTGGTGGCTGTTTTTCAGCGGGGGCTGTCTGACAGTCTGATCATTTATGTCCGGCAGAGGCTTAGGCTCTAGATCAACCATGGACGGCTTCGATTCTGGTGGCTGCACCTGCTTGCTATTTAAAGATGGTTTCGATTCCAGATGATGTGAGGAAGGGCCTAATACTTGACCAACTTGAAAATATGGGTGTTTCAGTGCCTAGAAAAAGAATGGAAATAAGAAATGGAAAACGGTCTCAACTAAAAGTATTGCACATAAACTACTGGTTGGCGGCCAGCTCAGCATATAGCACTAGCCTAGAGAAGCGCCACAGATTTAGAAAGCCTCTGGGTTTCCCCTTATGTGGCACCTTCAAAAAGAGGACTGGGAAATAATGATTTAGGAGATAAATTTCATTTAAATAGCAAAGTACAACACAGAGGAAGAATGTCAAACTCATGTGTAATTTTAACATCTAGGCAAAGCAACCGTTGTATTTAAAGATTCTGTATGAAAGCAAAATCTACCGTATAAACACTGGCTAAGTTTGATGTGATTAACCCAAACTGAAATGCTAGATACTGATCATGTTCCAAAGGCATTAGGAAATGAGTTAAGAAAACTGTCTCTGTAGTTCATTTTCAACGATGAACGATCACATTATACAAAACTCAGGCCTACTCTTAGCCTAAGGATAACTACATACCTCCCAGCAATAAAAAAAATTCGAAGAAAAACGACAAATGCAATTGAGTTAGAGTGTATTCAGCACCATAGCAGCAAAGAGAAGATGTTTACGGGAAGAAAATATAAAAATAATAAAAAGTGATCACTGAGTTTTAACCAGACCAGTCAACCACTCACTGCTGCTGCATGGAGGTGGTGGGCAGAGTGGAGGGGACCCCTCACGACTGTCTGGTGACATGGTCAACAGTAGAGGTTCTCAACTGGGGGCGACTTGTCCCCTCTGGAAACGTTTTTTTATTGTCACAACTTGGGGTGGGAGGTGCTACCGGCATCGAGTGTAACAACAGGACGGCCCTCCACAACAAAGAGGATCGGATCCAAATGTCAGGAGTGCCAAGGTTGATGACGATTGACGTAGAGAACGTCCAGGGCCTTCTGTGCAGCCAGCTGTGGATGCTGACCCCTTACCAGTAAGCATGTGCCTGGATTAAGGAGGAAAGCCCCCGGTTCTTCTGTTTGTGTTTGGGGGAGGGGGGGAGGCAGGGGGACTCCTTGAGGTGGCCCAGCCCTATTGCACTGCACATCCTGCCCCAAGGCGGTCCCCACCTGTGAGCACAGCCCTGACCCACAGTCAGCTTCTCTTGGGCCTGCAAGGCCAGTTTTTGGAGGGACAGGAGTAGTTCTGGACGTGGCCCCTGTTATCCTATAACTTCACTTCTTCCTAACTAGGTCTCCCTGCTTCCACTAAAAAGCAGGGCTATGCAACAGTGGACAAGAAAGAGGTTAAGGGCAGGGAGGTGTATTTCAGCAGAGGCAGAACTAGTTTTGAATTCTGAGATGTCCCCTACCACAGCTGACGTACGTGTTAATTACACTGACATCGCTAAGCGGAGCTCTACAGACAATTTAAATACATCGGTGCCTGACATACAGAAGGCACTCAAATTCTGAATTAATTAAGTCATATGAATTAGTATGGCAATACTCCTAAATTTAAAATGAACTATATCTTGGAACTAAAGCCTTTATAAATGTGTTTTGTAATTTCAAGGCTTCCTCTGTAACAGTTTTTCCTCTTAATCAGTTACCATCCTTCCAGAAGAGGAGTGTCTTTAAGAAATAATTTATTTTTTACTGTGAATGCAGTGAATATTTGATTGTTGCACAGAATAAGGATGTCTAGGGGCGCCTGAGTGGTTCAGTCGGTGAAGTGTCCCACTCTCGGTTTCAACTCAGGTCATGATCTCACGGTTTGTGAGTTCGCATCAGGCTCCAGGCTGACGGCTCAGAGACTTCTTGGGATTCTCTCTCTGCCCCTCCCATAATTGCACGCGCGCTCTCTCGCTCTCGCTCTCTCTCAAAATAAAAAAACGACCAAGAACGAAAAAGAATGATTTAAAAAGAATGTATAGAAAGTTCTCAAGAAGAAATTAAAATCATCTCTAATTCCAATGCCAGGAGAAAACCACTACTCACATTGTGATGGGTTTTTTTTTAGTACTTCCTTCTACTCATGTAATATGTGTGTGTGTGTGTGTGTGTGTGTCTATTTAAATAAAATCATATGTATTATGTATAATATTCTAGCCTATTTTTATTTTTTATAATTCTTAAAAAATTTTTATTTTTGAGAGAGAGAGAGACAGAGACAGAGTATGAGTGGGGGAGGGGCAAAGACAGAGAGAGGGAGACAGAGAATCCGAAGCAGGGTCCAGGCTCTGAGCTGTCAGCACAGAGCCCAGTGTGGGGCTCAAACTCACCAACTGTGAGATCATAACCTGAGCTGAAGTCAAGATGTTAACCTGACTGAGCCACCCAGATGCCCCTCTAGCCTACTTTTAAACTTAGCATTTGAGCTTGAGAATTCTCCAGAAGGTTACTTTATTTTAAAAATTCCATTTGTTTTGTTCTGTGCCCACAGATTATATAATTTATTTGAAGGTATAAATATGCATTACTTCAGGAGCTCATTCTATCTGCCTTAATTCAGAGTCCTTTGAAACAGAGCCTAAGAAGGGGATCTGGCAGGTACCGGAGGCAGTGTTTTTCATGAAAAAAAAAATCTGCAGTGGGTGAAGGATAAGGGTTGGGAGGGGTCACCCTAGCATACCAACTCTGATCAAGTCTACCCTGGCCTGATCCACAGAGAAGGAGGGGGATTCTGAAATGAAAACCTTGCTTCAGGGTTTTGCCCTCTTGAAACAAAGATATCTTTGTATCAGCCATTCAAGGATGGAGACTGTCCCCAAAGCAGATGGGTGGGTACGTAACCTCCCAACAATGCTGGGGTTTGTTGGCTGACGCAGTTGTCCAGGAAAGAGGGCCGCTGTGAGCATTAGCAGCCAGAAACTTTACAGAAGCCGAGGACGGGTGCCTGAGCCGGTCTCAGGAGATCCGGGTGGGGCATCAGCAGCATCTACTGTAATAGCTTATTTACAGAGCAGTCTCCGTTTTTAATAAAGAGTCTATATTAAGGATGTATATACTTGTAATGTTCCCTTGGAAACACTTAGGTTTACACTGCCAAATGGGAAGTTTTTAATTAGCTTTAACACCTGTGTGTAGAAATCTTTATCCAACTTTCTGATTGTTTTTAAGGTTCTTGATATTCTGTGTTGCAAAACTATTTTCCATTACTTATAGGAATAGCCTTTCAATTTGTGTGTGTGTGTGTGTGTGTGTGTGTGTGTGTGTGCATTTACCATGGTGAACAAGGGCTGAACATCAAAAACATATTTTTGGTAATTTTCATTTCTTTTTCTGTGATTTAAAAAAAATGTTATTTTGAGACAGTATGTGTATTGCATGAGCAGAGAGAGAGGGATGGAGGGAGGGAGGGAGAGAGAGAGAGAATCAGAGAATCCCAGCATGGAGCCTGATGTGGAATTCGATCTCATGAAGCATGAGATCATGACCTGAGCCGAAAATAAGAGTCGGATGCTTAACCGACTGAATCACCCAGGCACCCCTTTCTGTGACTTTCTAAAATGTCTCATGCCCATTTTTCTTTTTTAGGTTAAGAGTTAAAGCCTTTTAAAAATAAAATAGAATATAATAAATTTTTATTACAAAAGTAACCAATATTTAGAAACATTAGAAAATACACTGCCAGGTTTGTTAAAAAGCATTGTTGCTATTTGCCTTCCAATCTTAAGATTTTTATAAGAGAAAAATTTTAATTTTATGTGATCAAGTCTGAGTTTTCCATACAGAGAACAAACTGATGGTCACCCAGAGGGGAGGGAGGAAATAGGGGAATTTAGTTCTTAGTAGTTTAGTTTGTCCTTCTTATTATTTACACTTTCTGTGGTTTACTTGAAACATTGAAAAGTATGGTGAGAAATAAGACCCTAAATTTATGGGGCGCCTTGGTGGCTTAGTTGGTTGAGCATCCAACTTCGGCTCAGACCATGGTCTCACTGCTCGTAGGTTTGAGCCCATGTTGGGCTTTGTAGAGACAGCTCGGAGCCTGGAGCCTGCTTCGAATTCTGTGTCTCCAGCTCCCTCCACCCCTACCCTGCTTGTTCTCTGTCTCTCTCAAATATAAATGAACATTAAAAAACTTATTAAAAAAAGGACCTAAGTTTACTTTTTTCCCCAAAGGAATTAACTAACCATCCCAGTGACGGTACCCCGCCCCCCAGTTTGTGATGTTATGTTTACATTCTGCTGACTTACAGCTTCTGTAACTCTGAGCTACCTGTCCACTCTTACACTAGCGCCTTCACTGTTGTAATTACTATCACTTTACAGATTGTTTAATATTTGATAGGGCAAGCTGTCTGCCCCACCACCGTCCTCCAGTTACTTACTCTTATTCAAACCTGTCTTGGCTATTCTTTCCCATTTGTTCTTCCAGTTCGCCTTTAGAGAATATTTCTCAACATTATTTCTTAAATAATGTCTGGCCATTTGTAGGAAAGTGGATGTTTTGGTAATTAAACATTTTTTTTTTATTTTAGAGAGAGAGAAAGTGCAAGCTGGGGAGAGGGGCAGAGGGAGTGAGAAGGAGAGAGAAAGAATCTTAAGCAGGTTCCATGTTCACTGTGGAGCCCAAAGTGGGGCTCGATCCCATGACCCTGGGATCATGACCTGAGCCAAAGTCAAGAGGTGGACGCTCAATCAACTAAGCCATCCAGGTGCCCTTGTTTTGGCAATTTTAATGCTGAATTTATATTTAAATAGCAGTAGGTATACAATAAAGCCCATTATGACTTTTTAAATCTAAGCCCTTTGCAAATACAACCATGGCATTTTAAAGACTGAGACTCAAGAGAACACCTGTAAGCTGGGAGCCACAGAGTGAACAGTATTCCCGTCCCATGGAGGGATGACACTGTTGTGTGCGGTGAACAAGAACCCACCTCTAAGCCACAGGAGAGCACAGGAAATCTACTCCGTTTCCTAACTGAAGAGACGCCTTTCTACCAGCAGTGACGGGTTTTCTTCCCAATTCCCTGTCACATGCCTGAATTCTTATCATTAGGGCAGTTGATTCCTTTCAGCCTCAACCTCATTTGAACCACAAGACACAGAAAATCATTGGTGTGGGTGTCTTCCCAGTTCTCCCAGGGATCTCGGTGGCTTAGAAATTAATTCATGACGTATTGGATGCCTTAGGGTTTGGGGCCTGCTTCTGTTGGTAAAACCCTGGTTGAGAATAGACTTGTCTTTGTAAATGGAAATATTCCTGGTATTGTAAACTCTCAACACAAAAAGAAAAGGAAAAGAAAGGGAAAAAACCCTGTCCCAGAGGGATTCATCTTACCTGGCTTGCTGTTGGCCGCTTCTTTGGATCCCAGTTCAACATTTCCGTCATTAGCTGAATAGCCTCATGACTGGCATTGGGAATAAGAGTCTTTAAGTTTATAGGAACACACTGGGGAAAGCGGAAGTTCATTGAGGAGGCAAGCTGGTGCCCTTCTGGCCAGTCACTCTGTTTAGGGAATAGATAGGGGTGGGGATGGGAGAGAAAATAAGAAAGAGAGAAAGAAAGAGAGAAAGAGAGAAAGAAAGAGAGAAAGAAAGAGAGAAAGAGAGAAAGAAAGAAAGAAAGAAGGAAAGAAGGAAAGAAGGAAAGAAGGAAAGAAAGAAAGAAAGAAAGAAAGAAAGAAAGAAAGAAAAATGGTTTTTAGTAATCAATTTAAAAACATAGAAATAATATTAAAAAATCACTGGTGTTGACTACTATAAATAAATGAGAGAATGAAAGACCAAACCACATATACAATTCAGTGCTACAGATAGTATAGAAGGAATAAAGAATTGTTAGGAAAAAATGAGAAAGCCCTTTTATAAATTTCAGAATATTCAACTCTTGTCTGGTTTCTAGACCTTGATGATGATATCCAGGTGACTTTGAATAAATAAAGACAACTGATTTACAACGTGGCTGACCATTACAAAGATCCTCAATTACATGTTATACATCACATCCAGGGTTAAAAACTGCACGTAGCTGGGAAATGATAAATTTCAGTAAAGCTCTAATGACTGATCAATTGCCTGATGTTAATTACAAGACACGTACGAATACAATTAGGATGTAATGATACTGATACATACTTATGTTATGAAGTACATATCAGAAAGTAAGGTCTAGCTGAATGCAATAGTTAATTGAAAGTACTCTGCTCAAGACATCAAATATCCATGGCAGAGGTACATAAAAAGAAACAGGAAAAGGTTACACAAAAAATGGTCCAGGACACCTGGGATTAATGAGTGGGTGTCAATGGACACTCACAGAGCAAGTAGGAGAGTTGAAGCAAGGATGTCTGTGCAGTCAGCAGCTGGCCATCAACCCAAAATTAAATACACAGCATGCGAAATATAGAGTATCCCCTTAAGTTCTTCAAGGCAAGAATCTTTTTTCCTTCAGTCTGTTGGGGACTCTGGCTTCTCATCCCACCAAATTAAAAAAAAAAAAAAAGGATTCTAAGAAAAAATAACCATTAAAACATAAGCCTGTTTGAAAACGAAAGATATCAGATAGCCAAGTAAACGTTATAAATAATCAAAAGTTATAACAACTTAAGGACAAGAGTACTCACTTTTTTGGGAGTCCCTAAAACTTGGCAAATCTTAAAGATTTCGTCGACCTCACTTGTCCCTGGGAAAAGCGGTCTTAATGTATATAGTTCGGCCATTATACTCCCTACAGCCCACACATCAATGGGAGAGCTATAAACTGAAGATCTTAATAAAACTTCAGGAGCACGATACCTATGAAAATAGAAAACAAAAGAAAATAGGCCATTTTGACTGTGATTTCAAAGATAGAGTTGCAGGGGCTCAGTCAGTTGAGCGTCCGACTTCGGTTTAGGTCATGATCTTGCGGTTCATGGGTTCGAGCCCTGCGTCAGGCTCTGTGCTGACAGCTCAGAGCCTGGAGCCTGTCTTTGGATTCTGCGTCTCCCTCTCCCTCTGACCCTCCCCTGTTCACGTTCTCTCTCTCAAAAAGAAAAGAAAAGAAAAGATCAAAGATAGAGTGGCAGTAAGCTTCTATTCTGCTTGGTCACGCATTTCAGTCAAGGAATCAGTATGTAGTGTCTTCTATGTATCCGGCATTTGTACAATGTGTTGGGGTTACGTTGGGCATAACATCATTTCTCTGACCACAAACAGTGGGTGGAACTGGAGACAAATTTAAATGACGTGTCCAAGTGGCCTAAGATACGAACTCAAATAAATAAATACGGAAATAAGTGCTTTAAGACATGGTTGGGGGGCAGGGAGGCTCCGAACGGAAGCAGATATATTCTGATTAAGAGCAGTTGTATAATTTTACCAAGCATTGTATCCATGACATATTTATATGATGGACAGAAAACAAAGATTATCCCTAAGTAGTGTGTCCCCCCCTTCTCTTTACTTATCAGTTTGAAAGTGCTGATTCCTTCAATTGATTCTGTTTCCTCAACTGACAATATCCTTCACAGAGCAAAATACCCTATTTACGAGAGCAAAGGTACCTGGTAGGAAATCTCACTTCGAACTTTTTTCCATATGTAGATTTTTCAGCCCGAATGTTTCACAGTGTTGTCTTTTTGCTTCTATTCCAGTACCTTTCTTTGATAGGTTTATTGAGATATAATTCGCATAGTATCATAATATACAACTCATCCACTGAAAAGTGTATGACTCAGTGGCTTTAGGTATATTCATGGAATGTGTGGTCCATCATCACAATCAATTTTGACCATTTTCATTGCCCCTAAAAGAAACTCCACAGCTGTCTGAAAGCCCTGTATTCTCAGTGCCACAGCTAGCTACTTTGTCTATAGATTTGCCTATGGTGTGGAACCATACACTATCCGGTCCTTGGTGACTGGCTTCTTTCACGCAGCACGTTGTCAAGATTCATCCATGTTGTGGCACATAGCAGTACTTTGTTCTTCTTCCTGCTGAGTCATATCCCGTTACATGGCCCTGCATACTTTATTTATCCATTCATCAGGGGACGGGCACTTGGGTGTTTCCAATTTTTGTCTAAGTAGTGCTGTTATGAACATTCATGCCTAAGTTTCTGTGTGGATGTGTGTTTTCATTTCTCTGGGTTGTATACCAGAGAAATGTGTGTGGTATTGCCGGGTCACATAGTAACTGGACGTTTAACCACTGAAGAACTGTTGGCTATCATGCACCATTTTCTGCTCACCCCAGTAATGTGTGAGGGGTCCGCTTTCTCCACGTCCTCGCCAATACTTGTTACTATCCTTTGACATTTTTATGAGATAAAATTGTTTTGAAGATTTTGCCAAGTTTGGATGTTGAAAACAAGTCTTCCCAATTTTATTCTTATTTCAGAATAAGTCTAAATTTACCCAGTTGAAAATAGATCCTCAACCTAAAACAGAACTGTGCTTCCTCGTATCAATTAGTGCTGACTCCATTATTCCAGTTGCTCAAGGAAAAAAGAAAAAAACAACCTTGAAGTCTTTGATTCCTTTATCTGACACCCCACATCTGATTCACCAGGAAGTCATGGTTGCGCTACGTTAAAAATACCACCTCCATGGCCACCAGATCCAAGTCCGTATCATTTCCTGCCAGAATTATTGTGACAGCGTCCTACCTGCTCTCCCTGCTTCTTCCCTTGCTCCTCCAAAATCTATTTTTAATACAGCAGTGAGAGTGATACCTTTAAAGCATGTGAGATCAGATCACACCTCTTCTCAACACCCTCCAGGGGCTCCCCAGTCCACGCAGATTAACAAGCCACCGCAGTCCTTACCTAGAAGGACCCATGAGATCTGGCCACTCCATAGACCCTCCAGCCTCATTTCCAGCTACAGCCATCCCTCTTTATTCTGCGCTTTGCCCAATTCACACATGGTGTTCCTGTCTCTAGGCCTTTACACTCAGCATTTTCTCTGCCCAAAAGCTCCTTCTTTGCAAGACCCTCTCTTTACAATAGCAACATGCCCTTTCCTTCCCCTTAAACACCCAACTCCCTATCGCTCTCCACATTTTATTTTTCTCCATAATAATGTCTCACCACCTGATCTATGAATATTCTTGTTTTAACTGGAATGTAACACACACGCAGAAAAGTGCATGTACTATAAGAGGGCAGCTCGATGAATTTTCACAAATCGAACACATCCGCTGACGCAACCAAGTTCAAGATACTGAGTGTTCTCGGCACCCCAGGAGGTCTCTCTCCCACACTCACCGTCACTATTCGCATGACTGCTGACAGCATAGATTAGCTTTCACTTGATATAAACGGAATCCTACCATATGTACTTTTTTCCTGTTTGGCGTCTTGCTCTCAGCATTATTTCTGTGAGACTCAGTCATATTGTGTGTGTGGCTGTAGACTTTTCATTCTCATGGCTGTAAAGCATTCTACTGGGTGAATATGTTCTGCTGCTCATGATGGACGTCTGGGTAGTTCGCAGTGTGGGACTATTACATGGCTTTTGACGAGCATGTGTATGTCTTTCTGTTGGTAACACATGATGTTTTTTGGTTTTGGAGGTTTTTTTAATGTTTATTTATTTTTGAGAGAGAGAAAGAGTGTGAGAAGAGGAGGGGCAGAGAGAGCTGGAGACACAGAGTCCAAAGCAGGCTCCAGGTTCTGAGCTGTCAGCACAGAGCCCGACGTGGGGCTCAAACTCAGGAACTGTGAGATCATGCCCTGAGCCGAAGTTGGATGCTTAACTAACTGAGCCACCCAGGCGCCCCGCCCCCAGTGATGTTTTTAACTTTATTTATGTATTGGATGTCATGTAAGCAGCAGGAGACAGATTTTTTTTTCTGTTCAGTTCACTTCTGTGTTCTCTGTGCCTGAAATAAAATCTAAGACATGGTACATGTTCACAAATGTTTGTCGAATGAATCAATCAGTCAATGGAATCTTCTTTTTCCTTCAGAATAGTCATGACCCAATCCTTCCTTCTCTGCAGAATGCAACAGTCAGTTTTATATTTTGTTTTAAATACTCAATATGGAAGCTTCAGAAAGCGATGTAACAATCTTTTGTAATAAGACTTCAACACAGACATAAACTACTTACCATCTGGTGGATACATAATCAGTATATGGTGGCTGAGATCTTAATTCTCTCGCAAGTCCAAAATCCGCAATTTTTACAAGTTCTGGACCCATACAAAGCAAGTTTTCTGGTTTCATATCCCTATGAAAAAATCCTAGGTAACAGAGAGGAAGAATAGTAATTGATCATCATGTTTAAACATATTTGAAACCTAACAAAATATAATTGAACTTCTCTGTTGTAATTAGGAATGTGAACTTAGGAAGAAAATAAACCACAACTATTGTCTAAAAAATGATAGAGGTGGCACTCTAATTCCAAAATAAATTGGCAAGAAAGTTTCCACTGTATATAAGGTCATTAAAAATGCCCATGTGCAGAACAACCTTAAGGACATATTATGGTCACTACTGTGCAGCAGATGAGGGGGGGAGGGCAGGAGAGAAGGAGCCTGAGCAAAGCCTGAGGAAAGCTGCATATTCAGGCATACATCGTTTCTTTGAAAAGTCCATTAAACAAAAACAGAACTCCACACATTTTAGCCAATTCTCTCATTTATAATTATTTTATTTACAAGCCCAGCTCTCCCCCGGTAGCTGGTTTGTTGAGAACCCCAATAATTATAATGGTTACTGACCAACTCAGTATGTAAAATAAAGGGTTACTGAAGCTGAAAGGCAGGTCAATGAAAGTGAGGCAGAAAACCCAGGGAGAAGGAAGACGCGAAAGCCCTCTTCGCACATTTCTAAGGGACATCTGAAGCACACCGGTGGCATGCAGGTGGCCTGTTTTCTAATGACCTTGCGAGGTGGCAGAGCCAAGACGGGCCCGGTCATCCGTTGCAGGGACAATGGTGGGGGTGGAGGTGGGGCTCACCTAGCTTCAGCCTGAACTTGTTAAGCCAAATGTTAAGCCTAAGCTTTTTAATTCCTTCTAAGCCCGTGTGGGCTCTACACTTGTGACATTACAAGCTTTTGTACTCAGTGTCATCTGGTGCTTCTTACTCAAAATAGTCGTGGAGATCCATTTCACGAACTTCCGAGGGAGATACACTGCACTTTCATGCCACGAAGACAAGAACAGGAACACACGTGGTGGTGTGTGAACCGACACAATAAATCATAGAGAATCAAACCAATTATGTATTTGTATGGTTGAGGTTTTCCCATTCTCACTAATATAAGGATATTGGCAACCTGGTCCTGTTTTAACTAAAATATTGGTCTTATTTTGGGACAGCCACTATTTTAAAAATATTTGCTCAAAGTATTACATGCTTATCCACTATAGCGAGAATAAGGTAGCTTCTTTAAAAGTATCTCTTATTCTTAGAGTCTGGCATCCCAAGTCATGGTCATCAGGTGTACCTTATTCGTGTTCTTTACTTTTATCAGCAATTTGCAACCCCCAAGCCAACTTCTTGCTTCAATCACTTATGCTCTGACGTAGCTGGGAGTTCCTATGTATCCAAGGAACCTAAACCAATTTTGTTCCTAACCTAAAAAATATCAATAAATCAAAAAAGTCTTTCCAAAAATCAAGTAATTCATAATGCTTTTGGTTTTTCCACACCACTTTCTATAGGCATAAGCTAACTCAGGAAAATATCATGAGTTACCATGCTGGTCAGTGTTACAAAAATGGGGTGAAGATGGAAAATCCATTATGAACAATGAAAATAGCATATTTCCTTTATTTCCATGTTATTAATAAATGACTGACCTTAGCCAGTGGATTATAGTATATTATCACACACTTTAGACTTTTGAAGGACCAAAAAGTGGGATTCAGGAATGTTCTGATCTTGCATTGTCAGAATAAATAAGTAGCATTTTAAAAATTTATTTAAATGTTTATTTTGAGAGAGAGAGAAACTGTGTGCTCACGTGAGTGGGACGGGGCAGAGAGAGAGGGAGAGAGAAAATTCCAACCAGGTTCTGCGCTATCAGCACAGATCCTGATGTGAGGCTTCATCCCACAAATGATGAAATCATGACCTGCGCCGAAATCAACAGTCAGATGCTTAACTGAATGAGCCACCCAGGTGCCCTTAAATAGCATTTTTAGAAACTAAATTATTTCCTGTGACAGTTAAAGGGGAAAGTAGCTCCTTTCATCGGGATGAAACATGAAAGGAGACTAATGATGGTGATTTCCAAATGCCTGTGTTCAGAATTGCAGCAGTGGGTCTGGCACAGACTCTTCCAATTTAATATTGGAACATCTAGTGATTCTAAACAAACGTTTGCTAAAAATTTTCATAATAATTATGTTAACTTTTTGGACTAATTATTTTGGTTTGATAGGTACATAAAAGACTATAAATGAAGACTACATAAATGAGAAATTCATAAAAATAAGAACAAGCACTTTCCTTAATTTCACTCAAAGAACAGAAATTGCAACAATAGAATAGAAACACAAAGACTAGAAACAACTAAATGTGAATACTAAGGAAAACTATAAACCACCATAGCATGGGCGCTCATAGTTTACAAAGTTTAAACTACGTAAACGTTAATAAGTGGTCATGTGATCAAAGCATTCCAATCTTTTTCCAAAAGAAATGCATTTTACTTTATTTTCATTTCCAAGGTAAAATCCTGGCAGGAGATTATAGGATGGGTTTATTATAACTGGGACTAAAGGCTGATGATCAAAGTGTTAACGAATTCTGCTCTAGAGGAAGATAGTTATAGATTACAGAAATGCTATTTTATATAAAGTTATAGAAATTCTAAGTTTTTAAAATAAAAATGTCAGTGTGTGTAGGCACATACTACAAATGTGTAGTTATTCAATAGAACATTATTTAACAGTTCATGTACAATTCCTGCGTGTGACCTCATGACCTTGACAGTAATCTAAAGAGGCAGGAAATGAAATTTAAACCCACCATGTTTATGGATGAATGCCAGTCCTTGTAATATTTGATACATAATATTTCTTATGACTGACTCAGGGAACAGCTTGTTTCTGTGAAGACAGGAACAAATAAACAGTCACGTAATTGTTAGCCAACCAACCACACCAAACAAGAGGAGATGTTCTTCTCCCTGGGAGCCCGTTAGCCTCATGATATCGGTTAAAGGTATAATTTGTAGCTTTATAGTTGTTAAAGGCTGTAAATTTAAAAGGTGACAGTTAGAATTTTTGTTTATTTTGATGTTTGGGATGTCAGAACTCAACTCTAATAATGAATGTATGACACAAATATTCAATAGCTAAATTTTAAATTGTCCCGAGAAAAGCAAAGTAAATTGGAAAACTCCTAATAATCAAGTTAGCCAGGGGTGCAAATCTGCATCATATAGGCTTTAAGAGTTTTAAGGGCAAAACTGCTGCAGGTCTATAATGTCTACTGGTACTGGCCAGTGGAAAATATATTAAGAGTCACAAATGAGAAACACTTTTGTACTTAATTTTTTCTAGTCACCACATTAAAACAAACGAAATAGGTAAAATTAATATTTAATTTATTTAATTTAATATATACCAGATATTATTTCAACATGTAATCAATATAAAGATTATTAATGAATTCACTTTTGTGTACCAAGTTTTCCAAGCTGGTGTGTATTTTTATTTGACCTTTAAAGCACATCTCAGTCCAGACCGGCCACGTTTCAGGAGTTCAAGAGCCACGTGTGACTAGTAGCTACAGTATTGGACGGTGTAGCTTTGTATGGTATTTACATTAAGACCCTAATAAAGACTCAGTTAAGACTGAAACATATTAATTGTTAATATGAATTAACTCTTCTTTGACCCTGAAACCAAGCAATGTTTTAGAAGTAATCATTTTAAGCTTCTAAAGCTCATCATAATTTCAACATTTTCTAACATCTTTATCACAGCACGATTGATTGGATTAGAGTGGTTTTTTTTTTTTAATGTTTATTTATTTTTGAGAGAGAGAGACAGAGAGTGAGCGGGGGATGGGCCGAGAGAGAGGGGAACACAGAGTCCGAAGCAGGCTCCAGGTTCTGAGCTGTCAGCACAGAGCCTGATGTTAGGCTCAAACTCACAAACCATGAGATCATGGACCTGGGCTGAAGTCTGACGCTTAATGTTTGACTGAGCCTCCCAGCACCCCTGGATTAGACTATTTATCAAAATGCTCTCAACAAATGGAAAATGGCCTATTTTTTAATATTACATTGTTAACTATATTATCACATTTATGTAATGTTCTAAAGTATCTCGCCAAATGGGCACAATAGAAAGATAAACACTGGTCTTATAAAGCTTGAAAATACTATTGATCACACATTATTGAAATATTTTTTAAGTTGTTTACTTATTTGTTTGTTTGTTTTAGTAATCTATACACCCAACATGGGGCTTGAACCCACAACCTGAGATCAAGAGTCACATGTTCCTCCAACGGAGCCAGTACCATATTATTGAAATATTTCTTAAAAGTCACTTTCATAAATTATAAAATAAATTTTATTTTAAAAAAATTTTATGTCTTTATTTTATTTTGAGAGACCGAGACAGAGAGCGAGCAGGGGAGGGGCAGACAGAGAGGGAGACAGAATCTGAAGCAGGCTCCAGGCGCTGAGCTGTTGGCACAGAGCCCAACATGGGGCTCAAATCCACGGATTGTGAGATCATGACCAGAGCTGAAGTCGGACGCTTAACCCACTAAACCAACCCGGCACTCCTAGCAATAAACTATAAAAGAAATTTTAAAAGAAACAAAATATTTTTATCCTTGCCAACAATTTAAATTCATCTAACGAATGCTATCAATTAAAGGTACAGTTACAGCTTTGGAGCAAAGGTTTATATATACTGGCCTTCAGTTAAAATAGAAAAAAAGGACTACTTAAATGAAAAAGGCTTTTAAATTAACCTTGATCCTCAAAACAATGTTTCAGGAAGTTAAGCTGCCAAAAACAAAGTGTAAAAACTCCACTTAACCTCAAATAGCTCTTTACCATGTACACTTGTTAATTGTTAAATTTATCGCTTTGACATTGAATAATATTCAAACAATATCATTTTTATTTCCACTTAATTTAGAAATCCAGAATTGAATCATGAAATTCCAAATTTGATTCTTTTTATTGTTCATTTGCTATTGTGTTATCCACTTATCACAGATTTATATATATATTTAAAATCAGATGAAAGTGTAACAAATTTTAAATATATTTATATTAATATCTTTTTCTTCAACAACTGTATTTCAATATATCAGGCATATGTTTATCATTTTAGACATTTTAAAGAGCATGATTAGTAGAAGCCAAAAATTCAGGACTATTCATCATCACCTGATTAAGAAACTATTTTGATTTTTCAGTATTCTGGTCCAGTACTAATCCATTTATATGTGTAACTTTTATAGTGGGTTTCAGTGTCACATAATTACAGTTTTGATTTGTTTTTTTTATCTACTCATAGGCAGTTTCATATTCTTTATAATTATCACTTTTAATGGCTACAAAATAATCCCATCAATATACAGTGTAATTATCAAACCTATTCACCCATTGATAGTTATTTCTTTTAAATAGTTTAAAGCGAGGGGTGAAGCATGGTTTGGTCATTTAACAGAATAGACTAACAATAGTAACTGTGAAGACTTCGTATCAGCAAAACAAAATGCTTGGAAGTGAATCAATCAAATGAAAAAATTATCACCACTAAAATTGAAACTAAGTTAAAAAAATGCATGCCTGTTTCCACAGGCTACAAAGAACCATAAAAAAATAAACACTGATTTGAGGAGTTGAAATTTTCTTTACCTCTAATTTAACTGCTATTAATGTTATAGTGACATCAGCCTGTGGAACATAACAGTCATTCAATAAGTATTTTTTAAAAGAAGAAAAAATGATTAAAGAAAAATTCATTCACCATCCTTAAGGATTACTTTGATTGGGTATGTATGTGTGCATGAAGGAAATATAGAGAGAGCAATCAGCATTCCACTGGGAAATGTATAAAGTATTCTAGGATCTTTGGTTGAACAACTCTGGCTTTAAAAGCAGGTAAAATGGGGGCGGCCTGGGTGGCTCACTTGGTTAAGCGTCTGACTCTTGATTTTGGCTCAGGTCATGATCTCATGTTGGTGAGATCGAGCCCCATGTGGGCTCTGTACTGTCAACACAGCAAATAAATAAACTAATAAAAAAAAAGTCAAGATACATATATAAACACACACACTATCTATACTTTTTGAAATAAAACCTATCTATAGTTTAATATTCAGTAATAAAGCTGGTCATGGACAAAATTGAGAAAATTTTCATTGCTTCATTACTCTCTCGAGCACTTTGTGAAAGGTTAATGAAAGAAGGGAGGAAGGAAGCAGTTTTCATGAAGGGATCTAATAAGTTCATTCATTAGAATATGTAAATAAATGATAAAACTTTCTGTGTTACCAGTTCCAAAGAAATTCCCATTTTAATTTCTAAACCTATGAAGAGGGAGAGCTTCAGTCACGTGCCATGAGCTTGGGGGGGGTTAATATTTTGGTGGTAGCTACTGGTCACATGTGGGAGATTAACGTCCATTTTACTTGCTTTTTAAAGAATGTTCACTTATTTTAGAGAGAGAGAGAGAATGTGCATGAGTCGGGGAGAGGCAGAGAATGAGGGAGAGAGAGAGAATCCCAGGCAGGCTCCACACTGTTGGCACAGAGCCTGACACAGAGCTCGATCTCATGAATCATGAGACCATGACCTGAGCCAAAATCAAGAGTCAGATGCTTTACTGACTGAGCCGCCCAGGTGTCCCTCTCTTGACTTTTAAGAGATTACACCAGAAAAACGGTGACTCGGTCATAGCTAGCTCTTCTTCAAGTTATAAAGATAACAGCTAATAAATTAAGATTCACTCTGGGAGTGACAAACCCTGGACGCTGTCAAGTGTGACATATTGAAGGGATCCAAGGAACTCAGAGAGGAGGTTACAAAGAAAAAAAAAATACAGATTTTGTAAAATAAAGACATACCTGTCTTTCATTAATTGATAGAGGTTTTCCTTCATATATTCAAATATAAAATAGAGATGGTCATTTTCTCTGATAACTTCTTTAAGTTTGATCACGTTGGCGTGGTTCAGCTTCTTCAGAGACTGCAGCACAGCAAACATGCAATAAAATTCTTAAAGCCAAGTTCCAGAAGTGGCAAAATCTCATCAATGCTATGATAGTTACCTTAAGTGATCTTCTGATTTCATTAATGAGTTTTCAGTGTCTATAATATTTTACATGGCTAAGTACATCTTAGAACACCAACTTAAAGTAAGCAGGAATTCTTTGAAATAATGAATGGAAGAGCTAAAATAAACAGTCAGTATTAGCTGCCCAACATTTCAATGTCACTTTTGTCTCTCAGTCTATCCAATAGGCTTAATTTTTTTTCTGACTTAACTGTGTGAGATTCCATACAAATGTCTCCAAAGATTTATCCAAGTCATACCGCATAACATAGAAGGAAATGGTATGTAGTTGTTAAATGTTGTCTTTCCTTGGATAGCATGAATTAAAATGCTCTTTTAAAAGTGAGAGTGTATACTCTCAAATAGAGGGTAGAGTTGTTTTCTGTTCTCTGCTGACATTTGGGTGAGGAATGAGGAATTACTTTACTTAGAAAGATAAAGAAAAAAACACAAGAAATACAGTTATCACTGGACCGCTTCCTACAAAGAACAGAACGTTCCCTTTAGCGGCCATCTTTAGAAATGAGACAGGGTGAGGCACAGTTAAGGCCTCCTTGGGCTCTTTCCATCTGTAGGAATTTTTTTTTACCTTAACTTCTCTCAGGTTCATACATTCATCCCAAGAATAGAACTTTCTCTTCATCCTGAAATAAAATACGACAAGTTTACTGGACAGGGACAGGATTTCTAACACAAATAACACTGTTGGCTTTCGTACTCTCGTCTCCACATTGGGCAAGCTATGACTGCTCTCTTCCTCCTCCTTCAAAGGGAGTCACCTCCCTTCTGAACATCTCAAGGCTGTTTGGTACAGGTTCACAATTATGTCCTATCTGAAATTCTGCTTAAAACACATTGGAGAAAGTATTGCCAATAATCTTCCTTTCTGGGGAAATTCTCACATGTCTCTAATCAGTTAATTGTGCTTTTCTAAAAAGGCCCCTTCCAAATCTCCTCTTTCTAGAACTTAATGGATAAATATGAAACACTGAGGTGGAGAGGGGAAGGAAATCACAAATTTTGGTAGCAAATATTGTAAAATAATTTGACCTGACAACTTCTGTATCATTACCCCAGCTTTAAACAAGAAGCCCATAAAGTTAAGTGATTCAAGTCAACAAAAATTCAAAAGTAACCAAACATTAGAAATCGCTTTCTTTTTAAAAAGATTTTGTTCTTAATTTTTATTATTGAAGCAGAGCTGACATACAATGTTGTCTTGGTTTCAGGTATATAAGGTAGTGACTCAACAATTATGTACATTATTAAATGTTCACAATGATCAGTGTGGTCCCCATACAACATAACTACAGTATTATTGATTACACAAACTTTGCTGTACTTTAAAAAAATTCCACATGCATGAAATCATATGGTATCTTTCTCTGACTTATTTCACTTAGTATAATATTCTCTAGCTCTATGAATGTTGTTGCAAATGACAAGATTTCATTCTTTGTTATGGCTGTTTAATATTACTTGGTATACCTCATCTTCTTCATTCATCTATCAAGGGACACTTGGGATGCTTTCATATCTTGATTATTGTAAATGATCATTGTAAATCTTGATTATTGTATCACTTACAATATGTTTTCAAATTAGTGTTTTTCATTTTTTTGGGGGGTAAATATTCTGTAGTGGAATTCCTCAATCATATGGTATTTCTATTTTCAATTTTTTGAGGAACCTCCATACTGTTTTCCACAGTGGTTGCACCAATTTAAATTCCCACCAACAGAGCACAAGGGTTCCATTTTCTTCACATCCTCACCAACACTTGTCATTTCTTGTCTTTTTCTTTCTAACCATTCTGACAAATGTGAGGTGATAGATCACTGTGGTTTTGATTTGCATTTCCCTGATGATTAGTGATGCTGAGTATCTTTTCATATGTCTGTTGGCCATCTGTATTTCTTCTTTGGAAAAATATCTATTCAGGTAGCCTGTCCTTTTTTAAAAAAATTTTTTTTTATTATCTGGATTTTTTGGTGTTGAGTTGTATAAGTTATTCATATATTTTGGATATTAATTCCTCATCAGATATATTATTTGCAAGTGTCTTCTCCCATTTGGTAGGTTGCCTAGAAATAGCTTTCTTGAATTTTGTTGTTTATATTTCCTCTTCCATCCCAGTGTTATCATTAGGGATAAGTATACCAAAAGTAATAAAGTAATAAAGATAACAAAATAATTCCACTACAGGTAGAAGTTGTATTTTTAGATGAATAGATTTTTAGTCACCATGCAAAATGGAAGACAAGAAAAAAGAGGATTCATGTTCTAAAAAAAAATGTTTCTTCACTTATAGAAATTGCAAGGCTGGATTATGAAAATAAATACCCTAAATGCCTTACTGCTTTCATCTAGTACTATAATCTGTTGATATGTTCTGGAAGATTCGCAGGAAGCTTGAAGTTATTTTTATTGATTAAACTAATTCCTGTAGGAATTATTCGGAGCCCCTACAAGAGTGTCATACACAAGAGTAAGGACATGAGTAAATGAATGCAGCACAAAGAATTGGCAGCACACCATGGTAGTCAAGAATGTGGCCTGTAGCGTATCTGGGTGGCTCAGTCGGTTGAGCATCAGACTCTTGATTTCGGCTCAGGTCATGATCCCAGGGTTGTGGGATTGAGGCCATGCAGGCTCTGCACTGAGTGTACACCCTGCTTAAGATGCTCTCTCCCTCTCTCTATGTCCCTCTCCCTCACTCGTGCATGCTTTCTCTCTCTCTCTAAAATAAATACAATGAAAAAATCTTTTTTAAAGAACGTGGGCTGTGGAATTGCTCTGCTGGATTCAGATGCGTGCCAGTGGCTTACTGATTGTGTGACCTTGTACGGATTACCCATTGCCCATTCTGTGCTTCAAATTCTGTAGCTACAAAGTAGAAACTACTGCATATGAAAAGCTTATTGTAAACTGCTTAGTTCAGCGCTCAGTAAATACTGGATGTTCTTGTTTTTACCAGTATGTGTGATCAGCTACAATAAGATACGACTGGCATCACTGCTGTTATTTCTAAAATATCTTTAGTGAATCAGAATTTCATTTATACTCATTAAGGTGCTATGCTCAACTAATCATCTATTCCCAACCAATCATCTTTTTTTTTTTTAAAGTTTATTTATTTATTTTGAGAGAGAGAGAGAGCATGCGCAAGCAGGGATTGGGCAGAGAAAGGGAGAGAGAATCCTAAGCAGGCTCTGCACTGTCAGCACTGACACCGATGTGGGGCTTGAACTCACAAACCATGAGATCATAACCTTAGCTGAAACCAAGAGTTGGATGCTTAACTGACTGAGCCACCCAGGTGCCCCAGCCCAACTCATCATCTTAAGAAAAGGATAGTACTATTGCTAGGTCACTACTACTCGTACTCTGCTTTTTCTCCATAGCACTTCCTATCACCTCTAACACACTGTAGAATACTTACTTATTGAGTTCCCCCTCTCCTCAAATGTAAGCTCCTTGAGGACATCCCCACATGCCTAGATCAGTTTTTGGCATACAGTAAGTGCTCAATAAACATTTACTACATGAATGGATGAATTTCTCTACTCTCAGATGGGCTCACGAGGAACAATCCCACAAACAGGAGACCCTCAGAAATAGAATTGCCTTTCAAGTCCTTAGAAAGTAGAGAGTTTAATAAATATTTTAAAATTTAATGAGATAAAAGGATCTTACTACTAACCACTAGAATGAATTGTGTTGCAGCTTTTTTTTTCTTAAATGGCAGCAGATAAGACAAGTTTCTTGCCAGTGATCTAAATTAAAATTTCCCAAAGGAAATTTTATAAAAGGTACCTTTTATCTCAGTTTTTACCATGTTCTCCCAACTTCTGACCAACTCACTCACCAACTCATTCTAGCCAGTTTTACTGCATTTCTAGACCACTCAAAAGCCTAGCCTAGTGCTTACTGAGCCAAGTACAGACTTTCTTCCCCATGTTCATGATCTCTTACCACTCTGTACAACACCTACCTGCCGCCATGCCACACACCCTCGTTTTCCTGGCCATTTCCGTACTGTGCTAGCGCTCACACTCTCCCCCACTTCATTCCTCAGCATCATTTCTTCTTCTTCTTTTTAAGTTTATTTATTTATTTTAAGAGAGATAGAGAGCATGCAAGTGGGGCAGGAGGAGAGACAGAGGGAGGGAGAGAATCCCAGGCAGGCTCTGCTCTGTCAGCCTGGAGACTCTTGTGGGGCTTGATCCTACGAACCATGAGATGGTGACCTGAGCCGAAATCAAGAGCTGGATGCTCAACCGACTGAGCCATCCAGGCGCCCCTCAACATCATTCTTAATGGCCACCGCCCCCAACATCCTACTCATGGTTCCCCTGTTTATTTTTTATTTATTTTTTTAATAACAGTTTATTGTCAAATTGGTTTCCATATAACACCCAGTGCTTCTCCCCACAAGTGCCCCTCCACCATGACCATCACCCCTCCCTCCCCCTCCCCCTCCAGTCCATGGTTCGTTTTCAGTATTCAGTAGTCTCCCTTGATCTGTGTCCCTCACTCTCCCCCGCTCTCTTTCCCCCTTCCTCTCCCCATGGTCCCCTGCCAGGTCTGTCCTGTTAGACCTATGAATGCAAACATATGGTATCTATCCTTCTCTGCCTGACTTATTTCGCTTAGCATGACACCCTCAAGGTCCATCCACTTTGCTACAAATGGCCATATTTCATTCTTCCTCATTGCCATATAGTACTCCATTGTATGTATATATATATATATATATATATATATATATATATATATACACACACACACACACCACATCTTCTTGATCCATTCATCAGATGATGGACATTTAGGCTCTTTCCATGATTTGGCTATTATAGAAAGTGCCGCTATGAACATTGGGGTACATGTACCCCTATGCATTAGCACTTCTGTATCCCTTGGGTAAATCCCTAGCAGTGCTATTGCTGGGTCATAGGGGAGTTCTATCGATAGTTTTTTGAGGAGTCTCCACACTGTTCTCCAGAGCGGCTGCACCAGTTTACATTGCCACCAACAGTGTAGGAGGGTGCCCGTCTCTCCACACCCTCGCCAGCATCTACCATGCAACTGGAAGCCAAAAGAAAGCTGGAGTAGCCATACTTATATCAGACAAACTGGACTTTAAAATAAAGGCAGTAACAAAACATGAAGAAGGACACTATATAATAATTACAGGGACTACATGAAGAAGAGCTAACAATTATAAACATTTATGCACTGAATTTGGGAGCTCCTAGATACATAAAACAATTAATCACAAACAAAAGCAATCTTATTGATAAGAATGTGCTAATTGCAGGGGACTTTAATACCCCACTTACAACAATGGATAGGTCAGCCAGACAAAAAAATCACTAGAGAAACAATAGACCTGAATGGCACACTGGAGCAGATGGAATTGATAGATATATTTAGAACTCTGCATCCTGATGCTAGGGAATTCACTTTCTTCTCGAGTGCTCATGGCACATTCTCCAAGATTGATCACATACTGTGTCGTAAAACAGCCTTCCATAAATATAAAAGAATTGAGATCATACCAGGCACACTTTCAGATAACAATGCTATGAAACTCGAAATCAACCACAGGAAGAAGTCTGGAAAACCTCCAAAAATGTGGAGGTTAAAAACTACCCTACTAAAGGATGATTGGGCCAATCAGGCAATTAGAGAGGAAATTAAAAAATATATGGAGATGAATAAAAATGAGAATACAGCAATTCAAACTCTCTGGGACGCAGCAAAGGCAGTCTTAAGAGGGAAGTTCATTGCAATACAGGCCTACCTCAAAATCAGAAAAAGCACAAACTCAAAACCTAACAGAGCACCTAAGGAAACTAGAAAGGGAGCAGCAAGAACACCCCAAGCCCAGCAAAAGAAAAGAAATAATAAAGATCAGAGCGGAATTAAACAAGATAGAATCCACAAAAACAATTGAACAGATCAATGAAACCAAGAGTTGGTTTTTTGAAAAAATAAACAAAATTGATAAACCTCTAGCTAGACTCCTCAGAAAGAAAAGAGAAAACATGCAAATAGACAAAATCATGAAGGAAAATGGATCTATTACAACAGATCCCTCAGGAATACAAGCAATCATCAGAGATTACTATGAAAAATTATATGCCAACAAACTGGACAATCTAGAAGAAATGGACAAATTTCTAAACACACATGCACTACCAAGATTCAAACAGGAAGAGATAGAAAATCTGAACAGACCCATAACCAGTGAAGAAATTGAATCAGTTATCAAAAATCTTTCAACGAATAAAAGCCCAGGGCCAGATGGATTCCCAGGGAAATTCTACCAGACGTTTAAATCAGAGTTAACGCCGATCCTTCTCAAGCTATTCCAAAAAAATAGAAATGGAAGGAAGACTACTGGACTCATTCTACGAGGCACATATCACTCTGATTCCTAAGCCAGGCAGAGACCCAAAGAAAAAAGAGAACTACAGGCCAATATCCTTAATGAATATAGATGCAAAAATACTCAACAAGATACTAGCAAATCGAATTCAACAGCATATAAAAAGTATTATCCATTATGATCAAGTGGGATTTATTCCTGGGTTACAAGGCTGGTTCAACATTCGCAAATCCATTAATGTGATACACCACATCAACAAAACAAAAGAAAACAATCATATGATCCTGTTGATAGATGCTGAAAAAGTATTTGACAAAATACAACATCTCTTCTTAATAAAAACTCTGGAGAAAGTTGGGATAGAAGGAACTTACTTAAACATCACAAAAGCCATTTACGAAAAGCCCACAGCCAATGTTATCCTCAATGGGGAAAAACTGAGAGCTTTCCCCCTGAAATCAGGGACACGACAGGGATGTCCACTCTCACCACTGTTGTTTAACATAGTGTTGGAAGTCCTAGCATCAGCAATCAGACAACAAAAGGAAATAAAAGGCATCAGAATCGGCAAACAAGAAGTCAAACTTTCCCTTTTCACAGACGACATGATACTGTACATGGAAAACCCGATTGACTCCACCAGAAGCCTTCTAGAACTGATCAATGAATTCAGTAATGTTGCAGGGTACAAAGTCAATGTACAGAAATCAGTTGGTTCCCCTGTTTAAAAGGCTTTCAGAATGAAAAATACCTTCTTCCAGATAATGTTTTCCTTTAAGGGGACATGTTTTTTGCCCACTTTGAATATTAAAGATAGACAGCTCTCCATCTACTACACAAAATGTGTTCAACATGGAATTTACTTAAAATGTTTAATCCAACATGGTTGGATTTATATAAAGTGTTATCTCTACAGTATTTATGTCCTAAGTTTGCAGTGCTTAAAATTTTATGTCACAAAGCAGAAGATGATGGTTTCGATTGGGTATTAGTGGAATGTAGGTAGTTTTGGTAATGAATAGGGATACACTGAAAGTGAGAATAAGGGGTCCAATATCATAAGCCAAGTTTTTTCCTTTGCATCAGGCTTGAGAGAAATGGCGTAGCCTTCTGTATGGCTCTTGTAGGCAAAGTGTGGTCAAAAATTCTCCTAAGATTATGTCTTGTCCAGAATTTTAGGAGTAATGGCTAGAGTGAACATTCATGTTGATAACCCTGCCAGTAGCCTGGCTTCACAGTTTTTAAGGAGATGTTCATTTCTGTGATGCCATGATGACTCAAAATACCTTGGTATCATGAAGAATGGTTCTACTCTCTAAGATCTCAGCTTTTAAAACTTCAGACTGTGACCACAACCTCCAGTCCTTTTACCGACATTACCATTGGATGTGCTATAATGTTTCCACTTATCCAGCCCTTGGCTTTGCTCGCATCCTCACCCACCCTGGATCCCATGATCAGCCTTTCCACCACTGTCCCCTGAAGAGCACGTACATATTCTGATGTCCCCCTCTCCCAACATTCCACCACTCCTGCCCTGCCATCCTCCAGCCTCTGCTCAGTATACAGACTGATGAAGGTGGGAGGAAAAGTCACATAAATGCCTCCAGGAGCTCCACCTTAGTAGTCACCCCAAGTAATTGCAGGTGGGTTCTTCCTGATACTTGGCAAGCCTTCTAGGGCTTTTTTTTAGCAACTCAGTGACATATACTCCATGACTATTCAAAGTTTAATGCCTCCACTACCCTACTTTTTTTTTACTACTCCTTGCCCTCCTATAATCTGGTGTATCTCCTATTCCCCTAAAACAACTCTCACCACACCCACTAATTATGTCCTGTTCTCCAAATCCAGAGAACATCATACTAGATAATATTATTGGATACCAGAAAGCCTTTTCTAGCTCCCTCCCTTCTGCCTCCTAGTATAGAAGCTGGAAGAGTAAATTCTCACTTTTCAGCCCCCCCCCCCCCGTGTATAATGGAGGCCACTGTGATCCATTTCTAGTCAATAAGATATAAAGGGAAGTCACTTGGGGGCTTCTGGGAAACAAATTTACTTAGAATTTGAGAGAAGAGTTTGCTGCTCCTTTGTTACCCTCCTAAACCATAGATGTAATGCCAGGATATCAAGTAGGCATAATGTGGCCATTAAGTGACATGCTGGAGGACAAACAAATGCTAACAGCTCAGTATGAAGAAGATAGAAAAGGCCTAGATTCAGCTCGCAGTGGATTCCTTGAAAGAGCACTGGGAACCATCAAAATCCAGATTTCCTAATATGGAAGAAAACAATCTACTTATTTAAGCCATTGGTTCTGTTTGTTATTAATTTATGTACTTGTTACCTACAGCAAGAAACATTCCTAACTAACCTAGATGATTTTCAGTCATTAGTTATTAGCTGTCTTTTAATTGAGCACTTCTTTTTATATTTCCCTCGGGTCCAGGTATTTTCTTCCCTGTCTGTTTTCTCCCTACTTCTCTGGCGGCTCCTTTTCCATCTTCTCTGGGAGAAGCTTTTTGAGGGCCCATCCTTCATCTGCTGGGATTCCTCTCTATGAAGACCTCTTTTCTTTTCTTTCTACATGGCCTGAAATACCATCTGAAGACTAACAATTACCAATTGCCAGCCCAGACCTGTTTTTTCTTTTAATGTTTATTTATTTTTGAGAGTGAGAGAGACAGAGCGTGAGCAGAGGAGGGGCAGAGAGGGAGGGGGACACAGAATCCAAAGCAGGCTCCAGTATCCACACTGTCAGCATAGAGCCCGATGCAGGGCTTGAATTCACAAACCATGAGATCATGACTTGAGCTGAAATCAGATGCTCAACTGACTGAGCCACCCAGGCCTTCTTAGCCCAGACCTGTTTTGAATGCAAATATTCAGTTACCTATCGGCTCTTAAAGTCATTATGCCCACAAGTGAACCCAGCTTTACCCCCAAGCCTGTGACTTCCCTGCCATGGCAGATGGCGACCAGGCATTTGCTTCTTGCTTAAGAATCCCAGGAGTTAGCCCGGACTCTTTCACATGCTTCCCTCCTTTCCCCCATGCTCTCTACAGAGCCTCAGTCCTACATGTCTTTTGAATGCTTCCACTTCTGTCCATACATAATGCTATCTTCCTAGATCAGGTCACCACCGCTTCTAACCAAGATGACTACGTCGGTCTCCTGACTGGTGGGTCACCTCATGTCCAGTCTTGACCTCTTTGATCAAGTACCCACTCTTTTGCTAAAGGGACCATTCTAAAACAATATATAGATTCTTCTGGTTAAAATCCTTCATCACCTTCTAGTTGAGCTATATGTTAACTTGGCTTTATGACCTCACCCTTTAGCCTCATGCCCCTCCTCTGCTCTACTCAGAACCTACCCTCTGGCCACCTACGCTTCTTCTTTCAGCTGTGCAGCCCAGGCAAGCCTTCACATTCCCTTGCCTCCAGGCCATCGTACATATTATCCTTTGCTGCTTAGAGCATTCTTCTCCCTCCTCTTTTTCTTGATATATTTTTTCCTCTTGAGAGGAAATCTCTCAAGAGGAGATCTTGAGATCTCATTTTCTACAGGAAGCTTCCAGCATACTTCTCCAGCCTCACTTCTCTGTGCTCCCCTAGGGCCTGTTATTCCCCCGTTATAGGACTTACCATATTTGATGTTGTAATTGGTCTAATTTGTTGGTCTTCCTCACTACATTGTAACTCATTGATCTCATTCCCATTTTGGCCTGAGCACCAGTGTAGTGGGAGCTTAACAATTATGTGTTCAATGGATATTTAACTTTTTTCAAGCCTTCCACATGACTTTTCCTCCTCATTGAGTTTTATCTTGTCCTTACTTAAGTTAGGGACACCGTCTAGCATGTAGGAGATACTCAAGTTGACTATCCAAAAGCCACTCTTTTCTTCCTCTTTACTCACACAGTTCAGCTTCTCTACAGGGGTACAAAGCACTCAGCAAAGTACTCGGCTTCCCAGCCTCCCGGATAGCCAGGTGTGCTCTGTGACACACTTCCGGCCAATGAGAAGTAGCCAGGGGTCTTCTGGATAGAAGTGAGGAAGCTACTTTCTGAAGACAGAACTTGGGTCTGTGATAGCAGCATGCACAGGGTACTGGCCCTGGGCTGCCCACCTCAAGACTTTTTATTATGTTGAGAAAAATAAATCCCTATTTAAGTTACTTGTTAAATTAAGTTAAATCCCTATGTAAGTTATTTGGTTAGGTTTTTTTATTTCATACACCAAAACATTCCTAAATTATATGCTCATGGCCTCTTCTGAGCCCTCAAAGTATTTGACTTCTTGCATTTTTAGACCCCTCAATTCTTTCAAGGCTTTACTTAGGTCTATGCCGGTGAGGCTTCAGTCCCTATTTTGTGAAATGGAACAGTAAACCACACGGGTGATTTTGCCACTCCCAAGGAACACTGAGCATTTTGTTAAACGAAACAGAACAATGGTAATAATGTTGCATGATTCCACCAGACGTGATCTCAGTTCTCATTTTCTACCCACTTCCCAGAGACCACAGCTTTCATGAATTGTATGAGTTGCTTTCCAAAAAGTTGTTAAAAACATTTTATATATAAATTCATGTATAATGAAGTATTTGTGTGAGTTTATACAATTATTTAATCTCTATATAAGGAAGATTTCATCTCATTTTGGCTAATACTTATCCCTCATTTTTTTTCTCTTACTACATAATTAGGTCACCAGTGCAATCTTAATTAGTAGGGGCATAGCAGGCAGTCTGGTCTTAACACCAACTTCACTGGGAGTACTTCTAATATTTTGCCATAAAGATGATGAATCGTCTAGGGAAAATTCTTTTTATTCCTATTTGCTAAGAGGTTTTCTTTTCTCCAGTCATGAGTGGGTTTTGAATTTTACTAAGCCCCCTCAGTAAATATTTCATTTCGGTTAATGTACAAATGTACATTTATTTGATAACAATGGCTACTGGCAATATTTTATAAAATTATTTCCTTAAACATGTAACATTTTAGATCATGATATTTTAAAGTTTTTAACATCTGATAAGCATTTGTTAAAGCATTAAAAAAATTTTTTTTTAATTTTTTATTTATTTTTGAGAGACAGCACGAGCAGGGGAGGGTCAGAGAGAGAGGGAGACACAGAATCCGAGGCAGGCTCCAGGCTCTGAGCTAGCTGTCAGCACAGAGCCCAATGTGGGGCTCGAACCCACAAACCATGAGATCATGACCTGAGCCGAAGCCAGAAGCTGGACACTTAACCGACTGAGCCACCCAGGCGCCCCTGTTAAAGTATTTAAAGTTTAGATTGCCATCCCTTGGCTGATTTGGTAATTGGCGTCCATGACTCATTCTGGTGGAAGCTGACGGCCATGTCATGAGGATATTCACGCAACCCTCTGTAGAGCCCCATGTGAAGAGGCCACTTGTCAGCCATGCGAATGAGTGTTGTGGGCCAACCTGTGCCCCCCCAACACACAAATTCAGATGCTGAAGTTCTGATCCCCAGCACCTCAGAGTGTGACTTGATTGGAGAAGGGCCTTTACAGAGTGAGGTTAAAATGAAGTTAGATAGGTGGAACTTAATCCAATATGACTGGTGTTCTTACAAAAAGGGGAAATTTGCACACAGAGATATGTACACAGGGAAGATCATATGGAAGAGAGATGGAGAAAATGCCATCTACAAACCAAGGAGAGGGACGTAGAACAGATCCTTCCTTCATGGCCCTTAGACGGAGCCAAGCCTGCTGACGCCTTGATTTTAGACTTCCAGCCTCCACGACTGTAATGTAAATCTGAACATTTCTCTCATTTGGGCCACCCAGTCTGTGGCCTCAACTTTGTTACAGCAGCCTATTATTGGCTAAATTTTCCCCCACCAAATCCATGTTGAAATTCTAACTCCCAGTATCTGAGTGTGATTGTGTTTAAAAGACAGACTTGAAAGAACTAATTAAGGTTAAATGAGGACTTTAGGCTGGGTCCTAATCTGATACTACTGGTGTCCTTATAAGAAGAAGATTAGGACACCGCGAAAGGACACAGGGAGAACACAGCCATCGCAAGCCAAGAAGAGAGGCCATGGAAGAAACCAACTCGGCTGACACCTTCATCGCTGACTTCCAGCTGTGAGGAAAGCAGTGTGCTGTTTCAGCCACCCAGCGTGTGCTCTTCCTTACAGCAGCCCTGGGAGTCTCATCCAGTGCGCCACCTTCGAAGTGGACGCCCAGTCCCAGTCGAGCCTTCAGATGACTGTGCCTCCTGAGAGACCTAGAGCCAGAACCATCCAGCTAAGCTCCTCCGAGTTTCCTGACCCACACAAAGTGTGAAGTATTAATAAAGGTTTTTTCTTGTTTTAAATCACTACACCTTGGAGTAACTTTTTTTTTTTTTTTTGAATAATAGATAAGAAATTCCATAGATTAAGAAGATAAGTAAGTTGGGATGCCTGGGTGGCTCAGTCGGTTGAGGGTCTGACTCCTGATTTTAGCTGAGGCCATGATCTCACGGCTCATGGGTTCGAGTCCCACAACTGACAGCACCCAGAGCCTGACTGGGATTCTCTGTCTGCTAACTAACTATTAGTTAATAATAATGAATTCTATTTCATCAGTAAGCTTTGGAAAATACCATATACTGTTCAGAACTCCATTGATATTATGAATACCATCTTTTGAGGCGTACTGCTTTAAGGCAATAATATGCTCCATTCTGCACACAACTTTAAATTCTAAAAACTTTCCAAACATCACCTTCAGTTCCAGTTCATATTTCTTATGCATAAAAAGCAGAGCACTTATATTTTTCAATTTATCGATGTCGCTGGACAAACCAGAAAACTGAAACAATGCACGTGGGGAACCCCTTTTTGGCAATGTTTCTCCAGAATGGCCGTCCATGTTAGCCAAACAAGCCTGGGGTCTAAGCCAGACCTTCCTCGCAAGAAAAGGAAAAGAAAGATCAGACTCTCACACGTGGCCGCGTCGCACACAGTACCTTTTGATGGCCACCAGCTCCCCAGACTCGTTACTCTTGCCCATCAGCACGCTGCCGTACGTGCCGTCCCCCAACTGTCTCATGGTCGTGTATCGGTTCATCTTGGGAAACTGACGCAGCAGGAGTTGTTGATGGAGATGACTCCTCTGTTGAATATAAATGTAAAGGCTTCTTTATTTTTGTCTTTTTCCCTTGCACTGGTGTTGCTACACTGGTGACGAGTGTGTCAGCATCTAGCACGGGCTCTTCCCCACGGTTATGGAGATTCATGGGACACAGCAGGAAGGAATCTGGCAAGGAAACAGTGCTTCCATTCTTATGAACACCCTATAGAAAAAAACAGAACAAGAATAAAAAGAATTTTCATTAAAGAATCTCTTCAAAACATTTACTGGTAACCTAAGCACAGGGAAGAATTATAATATACGTACCAATGTGCTAAACATTTGTCAGTCAGTCCTTTGTGCTCTGTGGAATGGACTTCCTGTATCACAGACTGGTAATATTTGTTTATGGAGCCTTCATTTACATGGTACTGTGTTATTTATCCCATGAGTATTCAGTAAATACTGGCTTAATGGTTTGTAGGATTCCTTTTATACCGCATATAACCTATATTATTCCAAATCAGGCACCAGAAAATCAGGCATCTATTCTATATCCATTCTTTGAATCAGTTTTTGCATTACATTTATTTGTCCCACGATCCCTTATGTGAAACTCGTGGACCAGATGTGCTCGGGATCCAGGAATCTGCACATTTTAGGAAAGTCATATGGTGAATATACCATATGTTATGTAACACTTCCCAAACAGCATCTTAGTCTAGCTGCAGAAAAATCTATGAAAAGCACACCTACTAAAATAAATGAAGGCTGTAGTGGCATAACATTGTTGCAAATTTGTACACATTTATTTTAAAAGTTTTCATTTTGGGGGCGCCTGAGTGGTTCAGTTGCTTAAGCGTCTGACTTTTGATTTCAGCTCCGGTCATGATCCTCTGGTTCATGGTCTCGAGCCCTGTGTAAGGCTCCTTGCTGACAGCACAGAGCCTGCTTGGGATTCTCTGTCTCCCTCTGGCCTTTCCTGGCTTTTGCTCTTTCTCTCTCTCCCTCTCAAAATAAATAAATACACATTAAAAAAAATTCTCTGTCGTTTTGTTATATGGTTTTATGCTTAGTTGCAAATGATAACAAAATGCTTGGCACCATTAAAATAGTTGCTTTTAAAATGCCTGTTACAATTCGGTGCTTCCTTCAAAGATTACTTTTCTTCCACTGTAACACTGTTTGATTAACACGAAATAAAATCATAGGAATCGTTTCTCTATTATATGCAGAAGTTTAACCCACAAAGTTATGCTGTAATTGGCAAAGTACTCCAGACTTTCTAGAGAAAGAAACAAACGTGCAGGGAAGGACAATAAAAAAGTGTTTCCTATGACAGGAATGTATTTGTCCACAGGAAATGTGGGAAGAACCCTGTGGGACTTTTAAACAACAGGAAGTGGGGTGCCTGGGTGGCTCAGTCGGTTGAGTATCCAGCTTCAGCTCAGGTCATGATCTCACGGGTCGTGGGTTTGAACCCCACGTCGGGCTCTGTGCTGACAGCTCAGAGCCTGAAGCCTGCTTCAGATTCTGTGTCTCCCTCTCTCTCTGACCCTCCCCTGCTCGCGCTGTCTCTCTCTGTCTCTCAAAAATAAATAAAATAATATTAAAAAAAATTAAACAACAGGGAGTGTGTATTAGTTTACCATTTATTTTACTTCATGTAGATCATAACCCCTTCAAAGTCACGTGCAAATTAATTCAGGCTGTGCTAACTCTGTAGCCAGAGATCTTAAAAAAGAGATGATGGCAGTAGATTCTATATCTACTTGGGGGTTCTTTTTCAGCTTAAGTCTGATCTCATGGGCTTAACGAATGCCAACAAATGATTGCCCATTTGCCTAAAAATGAAGTTTTTTGTATGTCATCTTTACATGACACATGTACACGGATTCGAAATATTAAGGCATTAGTGGTGCCTGGGTGGTTCTGTTAGTTGGGTATCCGACTCTTGATTTTGGCTCAGGTCATGATCCCAGGATCATGGAATTGAGCCCCATGTCAGACTCTGTGCTGAGTGTGGAGTCTGCGTGAGATTCTCTCTCTCTCTCTCTCTCTCTCTCTCTCTCTCTCTCTCTCTCTCTCAGGAAAAAAATAAACAAAGAAAAAAAAGAAATATTATGGCATTAATAGAGAGTGAACACTTCTTCTGCACAATTCAAAACATGTATTTGCTTTTCTTAATTTTTCCTTTATCTGTATAAGAAAATATATTTTTGAAAGATTTTTTTTTAAGATTTTATTTTTAAACAATCTCTATACCCAACATGGGGCTCGAACTCACAATCCCAAGATCAAGGGTCACATGTTCTTCTGACTGAGCCCCTGGGCTGGTTGCTTTGTACCATGTGCTATGATTAAACAAAACATAAACTAAAATGTATTTATTATCATTTAGAATTTTATTAAATCAGCATTTTGCAGTTTATTACCAACACGTTATGTTGCTTGACACCTTTTCTAGTTACCTTATTTAAGAAGACATACACTTCTCTCTTTTTTAAGGAAAGGCGCTCTCTATAGGTTTACTGATCCCTTCTGGTTAAGTAATAATATAGAGAATATATTCATTGTATCAGTAGGATTGTAATCCATAAAATAATGTATCTATAATCACTCAGAGAATGAGTGATTGGAGTCTAGTACCTGCATTAGGCTTGAGCCTGCTTGTGTTTTTGCAGGGTAGCCCTCAACTTCTAAACAACCCCTTCTTACTGGCTTTTACAGTCACTGCTGCAGTTTAAGGAAGCACCCCTCCCCCTCTTCGCCTCCAAACCTTGCAGACTCTCTCCCCCTAAGAAAGCTGCCCACCTCCACCTCCACCTGAAGATCCCTAACCCAATTCCTTACCCTAAAACACCAGGACGCTACTGACTGAATGGAAATTTCGAGTAGCGCTCTCTACTAGGCCCTGGGGCTGCATCTGGCCCTCTACCTGAAAGGACACTAAAATAACAAACCAGAAACAGTGGAGGGAAGGCAAGAGTACAGGAGGAGGAGAGACTAACTGGAGCTCCCTTATGAAAATTAATTTCTTAATTCAGAAATTTGCTGGGATAACAGCATCATCTTTTCTTTCATGTTAATACCTCACTGAGGACAAACACCAAAGGTCTGATAGGTAGGAAGTAATGTAGGCAATTCTGGAAAAAGGACATTATTGCTAGAGAAGAGAATGAAAGAGGGAGCTACCCGGGTGGGAACAGAAATGCAGAGGTGAGAGTGTGCAAGAAACAACAGACAAAATTCTACCTCGCATGACTTAACCTCCAAAAGTGGAATTAATCTTTATTTTCCTTTTTCCTTCTCCTATTAACACAATCAACCACCACCATCACCAGTGTTACAAGCATTACAGATCATTCACTCATTGACGACTTTCTGCATTGGTCCGGAAACCCAAACCCATTTTGGAATGGAAGCTGTAGAAACTGCATTCCAAGTCTAACCAGCCACTTTCCAAATAAACACTAGAGGGGCACCTGGGTGGCTCAGTCGGTTAAGCGGCCGACTTCAGCTCAGGTCATGATCTCACAGTTCATGGGTTCATGTCAGGCTCTGTGCTGACAGCCCTGAGCCTGGAGCCTGCTTCAGATTCTGTGTCTCCCTCTTTCTCTGACCCTCCCCGGCTCACGCTGTGTGTGTGTCTCTCTCAAAAATAAACGTTAAAAAAAAAAATCAAACACTAGAAACATGGTTTTGTTTTTTTGTTTTTTTGGGTTATTTTTAAGAAACAGAAAGGGGCACCTGGGTGGCCCTGTCAGTTAAGCCTCTGACTTCAGCTCAGGTCATAATCTCACGGTTTGTGAGTTCGAGCCCCACATCAGGCTCTGTGCTGACAGCTCAGAGCCTGGAGCCTGCTTTGGATTCTGTATTTCCCTCTCTCTCTGCCCCTCCCATGCGTGTTCTCTCTCTCTCTCTCTCTCTCTCTCTCTCTCTCAAAAATAAATAAACATTAAAAAAATTAAAAAAAAAAAAGAGGGAGACAGAAAACATGCACAAGCACACAGGATGAGGGGCAGAGAGAGAGGAGAGAGAGAATCCGATGTGGGGCTTGATCCCAACAGCTGTGACATGATGACCTGAGCAGAAATCAAGAGTCAGATGCTTAACCAACTGAGCCACCCAGGTGGCCCTGGAAACAGTTCATTTCAAGTGAGGGTGGCTATCACATAGGGTCTACTTATACTCAGGGTAGAATAAACACAGGACCTGGCCATTTCCCACCTCCTTTCATTTAAGGGGTAGAATGATGAAGATTATGGATATCATTTAGATTTTAAAAAGGTCTGATTTGCGGCTGTTAGTGAATCTGTCCAGTTTAAGCCCTACTTAACCTTTAAGTAAAACTTTAGAAAGGGCTCTTTGAGTCATTTTAATTACAAAATAAATAGTTCTCCAGAGCAAGAAGCTGACGATTTTGCTGTCCCCTTATCCTCCCTGAACAAATAAAGACAATGGCCTAATGTAAAGAGGCATAGATATCAAGGTGAAAGGTGGTTGTTGTTTTTAAATAATTTTCCCCATGTATCCACTCACTGATAGCACATAAACGATTACTTTTAACAATGTAGCATAGTAAGGTCCTAAACAAATTACTAGTTGAGAGCAATAGATGTAACTTAAGAAAACTCTGGGTCCCCAGTTCACACACAATAATATTTCTCTATAGATTACATTTCTTCTTCTCTGTTCATCTCTAGAGGACTAATTCTGCAAGACAGAGATGTATCGGCAGGACTTCTTATGTATGTGAATATTTCCATCTCTACAGGTGACTCTTGAACAACACAGGTTTGAACTGTACAGGCCTACTTATATGCAAATTTTTTTCCAATCAATACCATACAGGACTGTCAATGTATTCTCTTTTTGATTTTCTTAATAATGTTTTGCTTTCTCTAGTTTACTTTATTGGAAGAATACAGAACATAATACATATAACATACAAAATCTGTTGATTAACTCTTTATGTTACCAGTAAGGTTTCTGGTCAACAGTTGACTATTAGGTTTGTGGGGATTCAAAAGTTATACTAGAATCTTCGACTGGTAGGTGCTCACACCCCTAATCCCTGTGTTGTTCAAGGGCCAACAAGGTAGAACACAAGTAAATGTGATACAACTATCATCCTTATGTAACAGAACTGCTATGAACTTGGGATTTTTTACAATCAGGCTACAATATTTAGTGACTTTCCTACGGCTAAACAAACCTTATATTTTGATTTAAAGAAAAAGATTTAGAGGCTCAATTATAGACCTACATTAACTAAAGACCCTTGTAATTTCTCTCCTAATATAATTTTTGTATTGTTATTTAAGTGCACAATTACTGTAAGCTTAAGCTGTATTCTTAATAGCTTCTGCCAACTAAAAGGGATTTAAATAGGATTAAAGAAGATTAACATAGAGGGCAAATGGAGGGTAAAACTTGTGTCCACCAATCACCGAACAGATAACCTTTGGAAGTCTTCAACTTGTCTTTGTAGAACCTACTGTAATTGTGTCACTCTAAGGCTGGCATTGTGTATATTTAAAAAAATAATAATAACGTCTAAAAATTACTAAGTTGTTTGAAGAGCAAAACAGAAAAAAAAAATCTCAAAGAAACCAAGACATGTATTTACATAAATGAAAAGGAGAGTTTTACCATAGGACAACAAATCTTCCAGGTTTAAAAAGAAAAAGTGCTGTGTGCTAATATCACAAAGTATTCTATAATTCAACAAAACAAAAAACCACCCCGACTAGGACATTAAGCATCCTAGCCCAAGGCCAGCTGGGCTTAGGCAGTAAAGTGGCCGCCGCGGGGTGGAGGAGGGGGGAGTCTCTCCCTTCCCCAGGCGCCGCGGTGAACTGGTGGATGGGGACGTAAAAAAAAGCAAAAAGGCTGGAGAGTAACCAGCACCTCCGCCACTGCTTTGACTAAATGAGTTGTTTTCGGAATAAAGGAAGTCCGATCACTTTGACTCAGAATTTCGTTGTCATTAGGACAGATGTCTGCTCATTTAAAATGATTATGTAAATATAACTAATCTCTTTTAGAATTGGTATTACAAGGCCCTAAAATCAGTTTTATTGCTCCCCAATTCCCCGCCCCCGACTCTGTCCCTAAATTTTAAAATCTCATCTGCAGTAAGAAAGTTTTCATTAAACCGACTCTCATCCTTTCCCGCAAACTGGGGCCCTTTATAAAGATTCCTGGGGTCGGAGTCCCGCGGGTGTGCGGGAAAGGGAGTCGTCTGGGGGCCCTAAGCCGGGATCCCGCTTTTACCTGGGAGTCATTTGGGATGCACGAATGGGGATGGAATTTAGACCCAGTTTCTTTCTACTTCCCTTTTTATTTTATAGTCATTCTGAACTCAATTCCACTGCTTTCCCGAGATCCGATCCCGCTTCTCACTTCTAAAAGTAGTTTCCCCTCCAGGCCCAGCAGCAGAACTAGCGGCGGAGACGGGGGTGTGGAGGGGGCCTTGGGGGATTAATGGGGAGATCCTAAGGGAGAGGTTCGGGGGCCGGGGCCCCTCAGACTGATAAAAGCCCGCCGTCAACCCCCCACCCCGAACCTACCCCGCCATCTAGGAGCGCGGAAAAGTGGTCCAGGAGGCCCGGGGGAGCACGGATCACAGTAGACGCAGAAGCACCCCCTCCCGCTCCACCCCGCCGCGGGATCCTCCTCCCTCCCGTCCCTCCCCATACCAGTGTCCAGGCCCCCTTCTCTCGGCGGAGCTTGGCCCTGGTAGGACCGGGCGCCCAGGGGACATGCCGGGCAGGCCTCGCAGGACAGGCTCGGGCTGGTTCGGACAGAGGGTGGCAGCCCCGCAGCCCGCTTGGGATTACCTGCCCGCACCGGCCACTTACCTCCTTAGCTCCCTTGTGAAGCTCTGGCGTCTTGTGTGTTACGTCTCCTAGGAAACCGCGGGGGTGCGCGGGCTTCTGCGCAGCCCGCCGGCATACACCCCGCCCATAGAGGGCGCGGTCGATTCGGACAAACCCCGCCCCGTCACTCAAGCCCCGCCTACCTTGGGGCGGGGCTTCCGTTAACAACTGGGCGCCTACTGAGCTAGTGGTCTCTGCTAGTGGTATTTAGGGCTTGGGAAAATCTTGATTACCTTTTCAGTGTTTCCTAGAAGACTGGTTTTTCCTTTGTTTTGTTTTGGGTTTGTTTGGACTCATTCTACAGTAGAATTTGATTCATTAAATCCGGTTCTCAGACTTGGAAAGGGCAGGAGAAATACAGGTTGCCTGTACTTCTATGTGTTTCTGCATATATACCACGTGGGGGAAAAATTGCTCTTGGAGTGCAGCCCCTTATATTAGTCAATTCTTCATGTATGTGTTACCTCCTAGGCCACACTTCTAAGTTTGTTTTCGTTTATTCATTCAGAGAACCTTCTATGTACCGGTTACAGTGTTAGTGGTAATTTCAAGATAAACTAATGAGTGTGTGAATAAATGAGTAAATAGTAACTAGCCTGCAGTTGTGCAAGGAGGGCAAACTTGTGTTACAGTGAAAAATGTCCAGATTGGCTAGCAAGAAGGGTTCATGAATCAGGCTGATTGAGATGAGGCGGTGATGTACACATTTAGTAATTATCTATGAGATATCAGCCCTGGGCTTGGCACGAGCCAAAGTAAACAAGACAGATATGCTCATGGCCCTCTTGCAGCTTAAATAAAAATAGGCAGAAAAGTTAAAAGCTTTTTGAGTTAGATCATGGAGGCCTTACATGCCCAATTATGAAACCTAAGACTCACCATGCATTAACAGGAGAACCGATAAGGAATTTTCCACAGACGAGTGACATGTTCATATCTGCATCTCAGATCACAAAAGCAGCATTGGGCCGGGCAAATTTCAGCAGTGAGTCTGGAGGCAAGACAAAGAAAGGAGGCAATTACAACTGATCGGGAAGGAATAATGAAGATCGAACTACAGCAGTGATGATGGAAACAGAGGAGAAAGAGACAGAATTTAAGGGATATTTAGGAGTTAAAATTTTTTTTGATCAGTTATTTTATTTTTTTAAAATAGTTTATTGTCAAATTCGTTTCCATACAACACCCAGGGCTCTTCCCCACAAGTGCCCTCCTCCATCACCACCACCTCTTTTCCCCCCTCCCCCTTTCCCTTCAACCCTCAGTTCATTTTCAGCATTCAATAGTCTCTCAAGTTTTGCATCCCTCTCTCTCCCCAACTCTCTTTCCCCCTTCCCCTCGCCCTGGTCCTCCATTAGGTTTCTCCTGCTTTCCTGCCAGACCTATGAGTGCAAACATATGGTTTCTGTCGTTCTCTGCCTGACTTATTTTGCTTAGCATGACACTCTCGAGGTCCATCCACTTTCCTACAAATGGCCAGATTTCATTCTTTCTCATTGCCATGTAGTACTCCATCGTGTATATATACCACACCTTCTTGATCCACTCATCAGGTGATGGACATTTAAGCTCTTTCCATCATTTGGCTATCGTTGACATTCCTGCTATGAACATTTGGATACATGTGCCCCTATGTGTCAGCACTTCTGTATCCCTTGGGTAAATCCCTAGCAGTGCTATTGCTGGGTCATAAGGGAGTTCTATGGATAGTTTTTTGAGGAACCCCCACACTGTTTTCCAGAGCGGCTGCACCAGTTTACATTCCCACCAACAGTGTAGGAGGGTGCCCGTCTCTCCACACCCTCACCAACATCTATAGTCTCTGGATTTGTTCATTTTAGCCACTCTGACTGGCGCGAGGTGGTATCTTTAGGAGTTAAAATTGACAGGACCATGTGGCTTAGGTGAATGGCGGATAGGGGTATCCAAAACGAAGTTGAGAAATGTTGGAAGAGAAACAGATTTGTAAGCAGAATATGGAAGAGATCATAAAACCAGTTTTGAAATTTTTGAACTTGAGCAAAATCCAAATGGGGGTTATGAGAGGGTAATTTGAAATATAGATGTAAAATTTAGGGTTATGTCAGAGCTAGAAGTACAGCTGAAGTCCAAGCATGTGGATGAGATCAACTAAGAAGAAAGGAGGACTGGCATTCTGGAAAACACCCTACTTCAAAGAGTGGGGAAGAAAAATGGAGGTGAAGGAATGAGAAGGACTGAAAAAGAAAACTCAGAGAAGTAGCAGATCCCCCCTGCTCAAAAATATATCAGAATGAAAAAAGGTAGGTAAGAAAAAAAAGGAGAAGCGAGGAAAAAAACAGGAAGAGGGCAGGATGGTAGACTAGATCCTCTGAAGAGCCCTCTTGATTTGAAACAACTCCATCATGCCTAAGAACCAACTTTTATCTCATCGTTGCAGTCGGAAGAATAGAAAGTCGCCAAGCACTGCCCACTCCTTCTAACAGGTACCTGATACTCGACTAGGGACAATACACATGTGTGAAAGGCAAAACTGGCTCAAAGGCAAATCCACTATCGGCCCAGCAGCAAGAAGACAAAGCCCTGGACCAGTGGCCATGCAGCTGAGCTGAACCAGAGACCACGAAATTAACCTGAGAAACTGGGAAGGGGCCAAAGTGGTTTCAAGGCAGTAGCATCATCTAAATCCCAGAAGAAACAACACAAACCTTCTCTGGAGAAGCCAGAAACCAGCAACTTAGGTGCAGGTTTTTCACAAAGTATCCCCCAATGACCGCATGAAAACTGGAGCTCCTCAAATGCACATTGGCAAAAAAAGTGCAACAATGTATTTAGACTTTTGAGGATTTCAGAAATGGGAGAGATCAGCCTGAATATACAATAGCTATGTAGGAAAGGTATGCAGGAAAGCATACAGCATCACAAAAATGGACAATGAGTTGACCAGGAATATTAGAGAAAAAATAGTTAAAAATGAACATAATAATTATCAACATATTTTGTAAATCTTTTCAATGTTTATTTATTTATTTATGAGAGAGAGAGAGAGAGAGAGAGAGAGACAGAGAGAGAGAGACAGAGTGTGAGTGGGCGAGGTATAGAGAGAGAAGGAAACACAGAATCCAAGCAGGCTCCAGGCTCTGAGCTGTCAGCTCAAACTCAAGAGCTGGGAGATCATGACCTGAGCCGAAGTAGGACACTTAACTGACTGAGGCATCTAGCGCCCCTAATTACCAAAATATAAAAAAAAAAAAAAAAAAAAAAACAAGTGAGTTAAACGACATGTTAGAAACAAAGAATTAGGGAACTGGTAGAAAATCTGCAGAAACCACTCAGAATGTAGCACAAATAGGAGATGTTAATGACAGTCTAAGAGATATGATGGAAAGAACAAGAAAGTCTAATATATGTCTAACTAGAGCCTAAGAAGTAGAGAATAAAGAGATTGGAGGAGAGGCAATATTTGCTAAATCATGGCGGAGTATTTCCTGCACCCGACTAAAGATATGAATCCACAAATAAAGAAGGCACAAATACCCAACAGAGCAAGTTACATAAGAGATATTTGTGTCAAGACACAAAGTGACAAAACTGTAGAATGCCAAAGACAAAGCAAACCTAAAAGCAGCCAAGGAGAAAAGAGAAATGACCTAGGAAGGGAGAGCAGTTAGACCAACAGCGGACCTGTCAATAGTAAAAATGAACGCTGGAAGATGAAATGCAGCTTTTCCCTCATATGAAAATGAAACCGGGGCGCCTGGGTGGCTCAGTTGAGTGCCGGCTTCGGCTCAGGTCATGATCTTACGCTTCGTGGGTTCGAGCCCCGCGTCGGGCTCTGTGCTGACAGCTAGCTCAGAGCCTGGAGTCTGCTTCGGATTCTGTGTCTCCCTCTCTCTGACCCTCCCCTGTTCTCACTGTCTCTCTCTGTCTCTCAAAAATAAATAAAAGACATTAAAAAAAAAGAAAATGAAACCAATGAACGTTTTCCTTCAATGTAATGAGAAGAAATTACTGTCAAACTAGAATTGTACCCAACAAAACTATATTTCAAGAACAACGGCAAATAGACACATTTTCAGATTTTAAAAAATGAGATATTTTATAACAGACGGACTCTAAATGAACTTACAGGAAATGTACTACAGGAAGAAGGAACGTAATCCCGGGAGGAAGGGCTGAACTGCAAAAAGATGATATGAGCAAAGAAACTGACACATATATAAATGTAAAAGTATTTTCAGTGTAAAATAATAGTTATTAATAATTAGCAATTAGTAATAATAATTTTTGGAGTTGAAAATATGAACCACAATACAGGTTTCCCCTGCTATACAAAAGTAGAATGTCCCTATGAAAAGTTTTGTAAGCCGAAATGGCATAAAGCAAAGACACAATTACCATTAATTTATATGGAAAAAATTTTAAACATTCCCAGAGCAAAAAAATAACTTTTTTAAAAAACTTTTTTGTTTTTTATTTATTTTTGAGAGACAGAGAGAGACAGCATGAGCAGGGGAGGGTCACAGAGAGAGGGAGACACAGAATCTGAAGACAGGCTCCAGGCTCTGAGCCAGCTGTCAGCACTGAGTCCAACACGGGGCTCGAACCCATGCACTGTGAGATCATGACCTGGGCTGAAGCCGGACGCTTAACCGACTGAGTCACCCAGGCGCCCCAAAAATAACCTTTCTTAGTTAGGCTTTTCTGATACTTTAGGATACATCTTGCTAACAGAATAAAATATGTTCATTAGAGTTGTTATTTAGAATTTGCTGGTACCTTCAGGAATGAATATTTCAGTGGAGACAGCTGGTCTGGTTGAAGGTAGGTAGACTTTTGTTTTAATCCTTCTACCACCTCTTACTGATACTGGTTACTATTTTTCTCTGGGTAAAATACATAGCATCTCTGATACTCCATGTTCTTTTCTGTGAAATGGGCTAATGATGCACAATTTTGAAAGTTGTTAGAGGAACTTGAATACTGCCCAGCTCATACTAGTCAGTCCTTAATATGTATCATGGCCCTTACAATTAACATCATCATCATTATCATCATCATTCTTTCTCTCTTTCTAAATAAATAAATAAATAAATAAATATTAAAAACATTTTAGGGGCACCTGGGTGGCTCAGTCGGTTGAATGTCCGACTTCGGCTCGGGTCATGATCTCATGTTCGTGGGTACGAGCCCCGAATCGGGCTCTGTACTGACAGCTCAGAGCCTGGAGCCTGCTTCAGAGTCTGTGTCTCTCTCTCTCTGCCCCTCCCCTGCTCATGATCTGTCTCTCCCTGTCTCTTAAAAATAAATAAATGTTTAAAAAATGTTTTTAAATTAAAAAAAAAACATTTTAAAAAATCACTTTCTCCATGAAGTGCTCCCTGACCATTTCAACTACCTACCCCAAAGCACTTTGCTTTATTTTTTTCTTTTAAGCAGCTTTTGCCATTTAATATATATTTTACTGGTTTACGTTGTTTTCTTTCTGTCTCTCCCACTGGAACAGAAGCTCCCTGAAGACAGAGATGCACGTATTTGGTGAACAATGGATTTGTCCCTTAAGTGGTCCCTGTCACATACCAGGTGTTCCATAAATATTTGCTGCGTGAGTAAATGGGCGTTTCCTCTGGCTGCTCTCAGAGAATGAATGGTGGGGTGGAGGGGCAGGTGGGGAGTAGGGACAATGGCCAGTCAGGAGGCATTTGCAGTTGAGTGGTTAAGACACGATGGTAGAATGGACAAGTGCAAAAGCAGTAGAGACAGGGAGGCTTTGCAGCGTCCAGTCACAAAGGGATCCATTGATTGAGTCAACCTTAGAAATGACTGATTGAAACCTTAGCAACCTTAGAAATGCAAGTCTTTGATTGAACTTCCTATGACAGAACTCACTATCTCCTGTAATCTCAATTTGGGATGGTTCCGATGGTTTAGCATTGTCCTTTCATTGAATGGCGACATGTTACTTTGTAGTTCCTGACCGTACTCTGAATTTTACACTATATGATCTGCAGTGGAGTTCTTGGTTTTGCCTATCAAGCATTTACTCCTTCCTGTCAGGTATCCCCCAGTTTTCCCCTGGGGAGGCACCTTGATCTTTTTTGTCTCTGTGGTTCAGCTTCTGGGATGACATGTGAAGACATTCGGTCTGAGACGGGCTTATGTAGATGGGCACGTGATTCTGAGATACTGGGGGAAAGGTACTCTTTCTGCCATGGGTCCTTAGCATAAAATGAGGGCCCAGAGTGGCTGGGGGCCACGTCCTTGCTGAGGATGGACACAGTCAAACGCAGACATGAGACGGAATGAGACCATTTCCAGACAACAGCATTTGGGCACCTGCCGAAAGCTATTCCTGAATCTACTCTTGGTCTTTCCAAATGCAAGAGCCAGAAAATTCCTCATATTGCTTAATCATTTGATTTTTACTTCCCTTTTCAGTTGAAAGTATTCCTTAATGACTTACTTTTTCTCTTACATGTTACCCCTGCCAGTATTTGAAGTTAGCTACTCCATCTTTCCATGCCTTCCCCTGTCACTCTGGAATGCAGAGTGTAGGGTCATCCAGCCCCCACTCCACCCCTCCCTCAGTCTCAATGCCAAGCATGTAGCCCTCAAGTTCAATGAATGACAAAGGGATCAGAACATTCCTGATTAGATACATGCTGTTCTCTTTAGATTTTTTTCAGCTCCCAGCTCTGATCCAGCTAACCTCAAATGATTCAGACTTAAATTAAATTATTTTCTGGGGCGCCTGAGTACCTCAGTCAGCCTCTAACTTCAGCTCAGGTCATAATCTCACTTCACTGTTCATGAGTTCGAGCCCTGCGTCGGGCTCTGTGCTGACAGCTCAGAGCCTGAAGCTTGCTTCAGATTCTCTGTCTCCTTTCTCTCTCTGCCCCTCCCCTTCTCATGCTCTGTCTGTCTCAAAAATGAATAAATTTAAAAAATTTTTTTAAATTATTTTCTAAAGAAATTTATCAACTCTATAAGATCATGGTCAAATTTTAACTAAAGTCAAAGCAAATTCTACATGGTCATAATTTTAAGAATGACCCCACTTGCTTTATTTTTCTTCATAGCACATATCTGTCTACCTTATTATATATGATATAATTAGTTACTCATTGTGCATATTGCTTGTTTTTCCCTCCATCCCCACGAGATTATAATCTTCACAGGGCAGGGATTTCATGTGATTTGTTCATTGTTGTTTTTATAACATCTGGAAGAGTGCCTGGCACATAGTACGTGCTCAGTAAACATTTGTTGAATGAATGAATGATACAGATTATGTCCTTGAGCAGTTCATGTTCTAAAAAAAGGAATTTGCATTTTTCCAGAGGAGTGTACAGTTTGGCAAAAGCCATATCTTTTAGGTTTGATTCAGTTATGTTTTTACAGAGAGATTCTTAACAAGTTGCTTCTTGGATTTGTTTCTCTGAGCAACTGCTTTGCATTAGAAGCACTTAAAATTTCATTTCAAAAATGTAACATTTATTTTCATGTGTTCAAACAGAAACCAGTTGGAAAACTTGGGCAAGTTTAAAGGGAGAAAACTCATATTATGAGTTTTACTGTTTAATATTTTGCTGGATTTCTTTCCACTTTATTTTTAAGGCAAAAATGTTACTATAAATAAAAGCTGGTATCACTGAAGAAACCAGTTGGTCAAACAAATAGTTGCCTTTGTAAACAAAGAAAACCACTCGATAGCCCCATGTAAGCAGTTTTTCCACTAAAACAAGCGTATGTGCGCACGTGTTGATTTCTACCAGTGTTCACAGCCTGCAGCTTTTTACCAGAGCAAGGACATCAGTGTCATTCAGTGATACACAACATCTTAGCTACATGTCATCAGGTGCACTTGGCTAAGTGCTGCCAGGAAAGGCCTACATCTAGGAGATCAAAGGACATTAAACCTAAAACACTTAATTAGAACCTTAGACACAAAACACCGTGTGGATGACCCTACCTGTCTCGAGGGCCACAGGGCGGGAATGGGAACATGAGGTCTGGCCTGTCTGTCAAGAAGCAGGTGCTTCACTGCATTACGTGTAACAGGACTATTCAGTTCACTCTGTTTCTTTCACGAATACGTCTAGAGGCCGTCCTGCTCCAGAGGAAGTAATAAATTATATCATGTCAAGTATGTTTGCTTCTGTCAAACGGATTTGTGGAACAGATCTTTATCAATATGTTTTTAGGTCCAGCAACTTTGTTTATACATTGTCTTCACTGACTTAGAAGATTTTATTGTAAGATGATATAGCATCAAATTCCTGACCCCAAATGAAGTTTAAAAACCTCTGAAATAAAATTTTAAAAATACTAGCAGGACATTATCAAGACAAGTGTCTGTTGACACTCCAAATTCCATTCCCAGCTTTTTCTGATGTTTTTAAAATGCATACTTCTTGATTTGGGTCGCATTGAAGGGGTAGATTATGTTTAAAAAAGAAGTCAAGAAACCAGTGCAGGGTTTTGTTTTGTTTTGTTTTGTTTTAGTTACAGGAGGTAAACTTAAGCTTCATATTTTAAAAACACCACACAAGTCTTTGATTGATAAGTGTAGTTTTCAATCAGTTTCATACAGAGATTTTAGAGGTATTTATTTTGATGTGTGTTTATTTAAGTGTCAGGACTTACAGGTTTTTTGGTTTTTTTTTTTTTTAACAGAAAAGAGCTTGTTCTGTTATAAATTGAAGGTAGACTTAGCCCAATCCACTTGGTATTTTAACAACTCATGCTTATTTTTTGTTTACTTGTGAACAATCTCACAAAGCCTAAATCTTGAGCGAATCAAGAAAAGTAAAGTACTTTTTCCTGAGGATAAACGTTCACCCGTTCCAGGGAAAACCGTAACTGCAGGGACTAAGTGTGGAAGCAGCAGAAAGCGGATTCACGCTGCCAAATTCAGATGAAGTGTAGCAATCGGCGTGTGGAGGGACCCCAGAGAGTGGGTGGGGTGCTGCTGAAGAAAGGAGGATCGGCTGAAGATCTGTAAAAGAGGGGCGCCTGGGTGGCTCAGTCGGTTAAGTGTCTGGCTCCTGGTTGGGGCTCAGGTCATGATCTAGTGGTTCTTGAGTTTGAGCCCCATATTGGGCTGTGTGCTGACAGTGCGGAGTGTGCTTGTGATTCTCTCGCTCGCTCTCTTTCTGCCCCGCCCCCACTTGTGTGCGCGCTGGATCTCTGTCTCTCTGTCTCTCTCTCTCTCAAAATAAACATTTAAACAAACAGGTCACACACATATGATTAGGAATCACAGTGGTAACGGATGCTGGAAACCGGGGGAATATCCAAGCAAACCAAAGACAGCAATGTCCTCAAAATCTCAGGAAAAGTCGATGTCCATCTTGAAATTGACACTCTAGTTTGAACTGTGAGCTCTTTCTCCTAAAGAGCCCTCCTCTGCCTCCTCTCTCAGGATGCTCGAAAATGGGAGCCACCAAAAGGAGAGATGAATTTTTAAAAAGGAGGTTTAGGATCCTGGAATAAGAGTATCTAACACAGGAGAGAGGAAAAACTTCCAGGAAAATGGTAGAAGGAAGAAATAGCAGTATAAACCCATGGTTTAGAAATATGATAATACCAGAAGAAATTCCTGAGAGATTTGAAAATATAATTGCCTCAGGGTAGTGGGATCAGATACAGGGAAGGTGGTCCAGGGACTGGTAAGCTTATTATCTAATTAAAATATTAATATTTAATATAAATGATTATATATCATGAAATATAATATATGATACAATATACATAATATACATCGTATATATAATATATTCTCTCACCGTATATATATATAAAATATATGTGTTTTGTGTATATAATATGTAAAGAAAAAGCACTTTTAGAAAAAAAATAAAATTAGCTTTCAAACTGTAATGGGTTCTGTCACATTGTCTGTTTCAGTGAGGATGTGAAAACACCGATTCTAAGGGATTCTTTATGTTGTCTGGCTTCTTATTGGACCATCTGAGAGCTGGCTGAAATATGTTTAGAATTTGAATCCTGGAAATATTTGCTGCTGAGCCAAGCCTGCCCTGCTTTGGCTAGCTAAAGATAATTATACAATAAAGCAAAGGTGGCCCACAAATACTTGCTTACAAGAAATGACCGTTTGGAAAATGTGTTGCTGTTGTTTTTATTAGAATTGAAGGGAGTAAACCATCCAACAGCTCCCCACTTCACCACCCTGACAAGCACGGTTCCAGATTTTTAACTTTGGGGCAACCTCAATTATATCAACAATGGCTTCATTTCCACATTCATTTTGTAAGTATGGGTTTAATTTATGCTTGACGCCAAATGGGAAATGCTGGGGGAGGAATATCATTGAGTATGGCCCTTAGGTTTCACTTGCTTTAGAAAGATCATTTAAAAACATTTTTTTTTCTTTTTTAGAGAGACAGAGAGAGTGACGGGGGAAAGGGACAGAGGGAGAGAGAGAATCTTAAGCAAGCTTCATGCTTAGAGTGGAGCCTGATGTGGGGCTCAGTTCCACAGCCCTGGGATCATGGCTTGAGCTGAAACCAAGAGTTGGATGCTCAACCGACTGAGCCATCAGGTCCCCCTTAGGCACAATCATTTTAAGAGAAAGTTGTAGCATCGAAATGTGCAAGACCTCTACATATTTCTCTCTGCAGTGGGACATTGAGTGATCCACAGTGTGTGGATATCTAATCTATATTCTTCCTATAAACCTAAAAAAATTTTAAAGTGTCTTTGAGTAACCCCCTAATGGATATACATCTTCAAGAATATAACAGTTTTCCTGGCACATTTGGTTAAGGGTCCGACTTGATTTCAGCCCAGGTCATGGTCTCACCGTCGTGAAATTGAGCCCAGCATCAGGCTCTGCACTGTGCATGGAGCCTGCTTGGGATTCTGTCTCTCCCTCTCTCTCTCTGCTCCTCTCCCCAGCTCGAGCTGTCTCACTCTCTCTCAAAATAAATAAACATTAAAAAAAGATTATAGAAATTTCCCACCCATTTACTTTCACTAGGAATAAAGGACTTCCCTTAAAACAGTCTCCTTTTTCTGAAGTTGCTTCATTTCCAGAGATATATACATATGCAGGCTATTATTTTAATCTGGTAAATCTAAAAAATTCACTTTTAAAAAATTTGAGGTAAGATTTCCACCCACTTATATGCCAGATCTAAATGTATCATTCTTTGGGCTTTTATAAATGTATGTACCTGTAATCACCACCTCGATTGAGGTATAGAACATTCCTGAACATCCCATGTTCCCGACCAGCCTACTCCTCTTCCCTAAGGGCAACCTGCATCTGATATCTGTTATTTTAGATTAGTTTTGTCTGTTCTTGAACTTCATGTAAATGGAATCATAGACAATATACTCTTTGGTGCCCTGCTTGCACTCAAAGAATGTTTTGAAATTTACCTGTGTTTGTTCAATTTAGAAATTATGGGATAGTATTCCATTGTACAAATTCACTGTAATTTATTGATTTATCTTCCTGTTGATGGCCATTCACATAAATAAAGCTGCTACAATAATTCTTGCACAAATCTTTTTTGTGGAAATATGTTTTTGTTTCTTTGGGATAGACACCTAGAAGGGAGATTGCTGCATCATAAGGGAGCTGTGTGTTAAACTTCAAAAGAAACTGCCAAATAGATTTCCAAAGCCATTGTACCATCTAATGATTCTACCCGCAGGCGTGAGAATTTTAAGATGGACCACATCCTTGAGCATTTGGCATTCCCCCCTGAAAAACAAAACAACAAATGGCCCTTTGACCTACTGCAAAATCTTTCATTTAGTTTCTTTATTGTTTAAAAAAATTTTTTTTAAAATTTTTTTATTTATATTTGAGAGAGAGAGAGAGCGTGAGCAGGGGAGGGTCAGAGAGAGGAAGACACAGAATCTGAAGCAGGCTCCAGGCTGAGCTGTCAGCACGAAGCCTGATGTGGGGCTCAAATCCACAAACCGTGAGATCATGACCTGAGCCAAAGTCGGAGGCTTAACCCATCCGCGCCACCCAGGCGCCCCTTTCATTTAGTTTAATTTACATTTCCCTGACAACCAATACATCCTTTCATGGGTACATTAGTCATTCACTTCTTTTGTGAAACACGTATTCTAGTTATTTGGCATTTTTGTTATTGCATTGTCTTGTTACTGATCAACTTGAGTTCATTACATATTCTACATACAGGTTCTTTGTCAGATACACATTTTGCAGATATTTTTCTCTTTGTGGCCCTATTTATAATTTTTTGCTTTAACAGCTAGTGCTTTTTGTGTTCTAAGAAATATTTACCTACTACAAATTCACAAAGATATTCTCTTATGTTTTCTTCTTGAAGTTTCATTGTTTTAGCTCTTACATTTAGGTCTCTACCACATCACAAATTAATTTTTGTTACAGTGTGATGTAGGGGTTGGTGTCCATTTTCTCTTCAGGTGGATATCCAGTGTACATCAATCAACATAGAGGGATTCGTAAATTCTATTTCCCTTTGCGTTAGTTTTGGTCAGTTTGTTTTCCAGGAAATTTTCTCACTTTATCCCGGTTGTCTAATTTCCTGGCTTTCAGTTGTTCATAATATTTCCTTATTATCCTTTTGCTGCCCATAGGATGTGTCTTTATTGTGCTTTCACTTTTGAAAACCATTTCTGCTGGATATAGAATTCTGGGTTGACACATTTTTTTGCCCTTTTGGACTTTTGGAGATGTTATTCTCTCCTTTATTATTTCTGATGAGATGTCAGAAACTACATTGATCATTTTCCCTCAATTTTTATCTGAGGATTTTAAGATCTTTATTTTTAATTTTTCAGCTATTTGACAGTCCTGAGCCCAGCCATGGTTTTCTTCATGTTTATCCTTTCTAAGATTCACCAAGCTTTTTGAATATGTCTGTGTGTGCTTTTCTCCTGTTTTGGGAAACTTAATAGTGTTGGTTTTTGTTTTACATAGTCAGTTACATTGTTGGCTAATTACTAAGAACTGTGAACGCTTGGTATTACACTTTTAAAGATGGGTTTGGTTTAGTTTTGCCATTTGTTTTAGGGTAAATTCTTTAGAACTAAGATATAACCTTTACTCCCTGTGGCCCTTCTAGGGTTTTGGTGGAAAGCCTACAGTGTCAACCAGACCCTCCTGACTTGGTGGAGATGCCAGCTCCAAATTTGGTCCCCCCTACAGTGGATAGCAGAGGATTCGTTCTTCTGCCTTTGTAACTTTCCAGCAGTTGTTTTACTTTGGTCTACGTGGTGTCTCATCTAGGCAAGTAGAGCTCAGGGTTCAGGCAAGAATTTAACATGAGTTTATACACAGGTTTGGGGCATACTCTCTGTGGCTCCTTATATTTCAAGACTCCCCAGAGTCTGGGGCAGAGTCTTGGAAAATAAGCAAGCAGCCCCCAGGTGCTTTGTCAGCCCCAGACCCCATCCTCTGACAAGCCAAAAACATTGCAATGTTATGCTCTAGCTCTAGACTGTTGTGTGGACTGGGGTGAGCTCTCCAGAGAGGAGCTGTGTAATCACGAACCACAGCCAGTGTGGTTCCTTTCTCTCAGGGGTCAGATGCCCTCCGATATCTACCTAAGTCTGATGACTTTACAGGGTCTTCAAATAATGAAACTTGATATTTTCCCAGACGTTAGTACTGTCTACTGAGAGTTAGTCCAACACAAGCCACTCCACCCATTTCCAGAACTAGAAATTCAAGAATATACATTGACATACTGATACTTCAAAAACTTCACAACAGGATTATATTTTATGAGCCCCAAATACTTCTCTTTGGACTTTTATGAGTTGACATGTGGATATGTAATAGCAAAATGTAGAGATATGTATCCTGATTCATCAAGATTTCAGTGATTGAATATAATCAGTATGCTTGGAATTCTCCCATATACGCTCATCCTTGTGTTTCCCATGTGTTGTTTCATCCTTAAATAATTGTCTTTTCAGTGGTTAAATCATAGTAGAGGTTTCTTTCAATTCTTTTTACAGGATAGAGTGTTCTAAAGTGTGTATATCTTTAACTACCAGCATATTTCTTATCAAAGATTGGCAGTATATCCTTCAGTACATGATTACTGTCAAGACAATGGCTGATCTAGCAACTTCATGCTTCTTTAAGACTGTGCATTTCACATTTGAGCTTCTCTGTCCCTAGGAAGATAAGCATTCTTGAAGAGGATGTCATTACATGGCCGTCTCAAAACTTTAAATTGATAATACTTTGCAAGCCTAATTATGAACATCTCAACATCTTAGCATTTAAAATCAGCAAGTAAGTAGTTGGGAAGTAGAACAAGAAAAAATTACTCCTTGCCTATACCCTATTTTCCAGAAAGAAAAAAATATATGTTCTCTTAAAACATATCTTTTAAAAAGTATCTTTCAGGGGCACCTGGGTGGCTCAGCTGGTTAAGTGGCTGACTTCAGCTCAAGTCATGATCTCACACCTTGTGGGTTCGAGCCCCACATTGGGCTCTGTGCCAATAGCTCAGAGCCTGGAGCCTGCTTCTGATTCTGTGTCTCCCTCTCTCTCTGACACTCCCCCACTCACACTCTGTGTGTGTGTCTCTCTCTCTCAAAAATAAATAAATGTTAAAAAAATTTTTAAAAAGTATCTTTGGTGATCCAAACAGAGGGGTTAGTGGGGCAATAATTACTGCTGTGTTATATTCATGAGAAATTGCTTAGTAACAACACTGTATATTAGAATAGCATTTTACAATCTACTCGTTTCTCTTCAGATAGTATAAATCTTTCGCCTTTTACAATCTATAAATGCCTCATATCACAATATGCTGATGATTCCCAAATTTGTATCTCCATCCTGTGCCTCCATCCTGAACTCTGGGCTCATATAACCAGCTGCCTATACACAATGCTTCCCTTAGAAATCTAACAGCTTGAACTTAACATGTTCAAAACTGAGCTCCTGATACTCTCTCTTTTTGCCATTTCCCCAGAGCGCTCCTCCTTCAGCCTTCACCATCTCAGCTCATGTCAACCCCATGATTTTAGCTTTCAGATTAAATATTTGATGTGCCATCCTTGAATCTTCTCTCTCTTACTCTTCACATTTGCAAAACCCATAGGCTGTAATTCGTGATATGTCTTGATCATGTCTTACCTCCCCTATTGCCCATAACCCTGATCCAAACAACCATCATTTCTCACCCGTATTATTGAAATAACCTTCTAACTACCTCCCTGTGTCTACACTTACCCCTCTTCAATCTATTCCCAACATCGCAGTCAGAGCAATTCTGTTAAAACACGTATTAGATTAAAACCTTCCACTCAACACTCTCCAATGTTTTCCTATGTCACTCCTATGTCACGTTTTTTATGAAGACCTACAAGGCCCTGCCTTACTTGGACTATTATTTCCTTACTTATACAGGTACAGCAAAATGGCTGTTCCAAACATGCTGAGCAGTCACTGTTTTCTCTGCTGGAATGCTCTTACCTCATGTATCTACACAGCCAGCTTTGCATTTTCTTCCAATTTTTAACTCAAAGAGCTCAATCTTAATGGCCTCTCCATCTAAACGTGCATACTTCCTACAAACATGTGTTTTCCGATCTCCTTTGCCTGCTCTGTTTTCTTACTTAGCACTTAGCACTAAATTCCATACCAGATATTTTCTTACTGAGGTTCTCCATCAATCTCCATAACTGGAATGAAAACTCAGTGAGGGCAGGGATTTGAGCTAGTTGTCTTCTGTTCCATCTCCAGTGTCAAGGCAATGTCTAGCACACAGAGCTTCAAACATATTTGTTGAATGAATATACAAAGCATTGCTGTAGCTGATCCTTACAACAATACAACAATTCTATCTCCAGATTTTACTGATGCAGAAAGTATATTCAGGTGATTCTATGACTTAATCTCAGGCACACAGTCAATTTAAAAGGCAATAATTATATAGTTGAGTTTTGTTTTGTTTTGTTTTGTTTTGCCAGAGGTTTTTCTGTAGCACTACATTGCTCCACCTCAAGTTCAAGACCAGTGTGACTCCTGAGTCATCTGAATCCAATGAGTAAACGTAGATGACGTTTTTACAAACCAGTAAGAGAAGGATTTTGGGGTGTCTCTATTTACATACTATTATAACTTCCTCTGAACTAGTGAAAAAAATTTTTAATTGGGTTGATATTTATATAATATAAATTAACCATTTTAAAGTGAACAGTTCAGTGGCATTTAATACATTCATGATGTTGTACAATCACTACCTCTAGAAATACAAGATTTTAATAGTACCTTCCTTTCTTCCTTTCTTTTCATACTTCCTGCCTCCCTCTCTCCTTGCTCCTCTCCTCTCTGTTTTTGTCTTTTTTCAGACTGTGCTATGACAAATATAGAGAATTACGTCAGAAGATAACCTAGAGAACACAAATTCTTTTCTATGAATCAGTTTCTTCTTTTCTAAACACTAATATTTTTCTACCACGTTCAATGAACTATTGCTAGGCTCTAGTACTTTCAGAGCTTTAGAAGGAAAATATCTTATAAATAGCACAATGATATATGCATTTTTGATGTGTGGTTAGTTTTTATTACTACTTACAGCATCGTCTCATATTATCCGGTGTCTGCTAAGGGCTCTCTTTAGTCTGTAGGCTTTCCATAAAACGTTAACTTTACATTTACAAAGTCAATTTATATAATGTAATCAATTGCATTTTATAGAATAGATCAGTATCTTACATAAATACCATCTATTCTTGTGAGTTTATCTCAAGAACATACCGTGCTCTGTCAGGTCTTATGGCCTCTGAGGGACCCACTTTTCCTAAAGACCATCTCTGTCCTTCATCTGTCAAATTCTCTCCACAACCCAAGGCCCAGGCTTCCTTCTTCTGTGACGTTCTTACCAGCAATTCAAAGTGCTACCGATTTTCTTACCCTTCTGAGTTTCTTTTACTGCTCTTATTGTCCACACCACATGACTGATGCTCACTCAATCACATTCTGTTCTGTCTTGTTCTTTATCGTTTCATCACTGCTCTGGGGCCCCACTGCCCTTTCCATCAACGGAGTGGAAATAGCTAGATGCCCTTGAAACTTTCTTCCACATCTGATTCTGATTATGTTTAGTAGTTCTTTCCTTCTTGGATTATAAACTTCTTGAGACAGATACATGTATTTTTTTATGTTTATTTTTGAGAGAGAGAGCACAAGCAGGGAAGGTGCAGAGAAAGAAGGGAACAGAGGATCCAAAGCAGGCTCCGTGCTGAAAGCAGAGAGCCCAATGCAGGGCTTGAACTCATGAACTGGGAGATCATGACCTGAGCCAAAGTCAGACACTTAACCACGTGAGCCACACAGGTGCCTCACAGATATGTGTATTTTTAAATCCCACACTGTACTCTGCTCAGCACATTCAGGTGTTTAGCAAATTTCTAGTCACCATAAAGAGGCATGCTTCTGTGTATTTAGAAGTACGATATGATTCTCAGAAATGCTAATGATCCATCCAATCAAGTCAATAGGGTTATAACATTCAGGTCTCCAACGTGGCAGTTTTGTTACTTGTGCTGCTAACTACACGCCTGGAATAATGTGTTTCATTCTGGCAGACTTTTCTTACAATAGAGATCCTTTTGTTGGATACAGACAAATTAGGGTAGACTCTGGTAACCATAATATAGGAGGTGTTGAAGGATTTAGTCTGGATAAGAAATGATTAATAGGAGCAAAAAAAAAACCCACCCCAAAACAATACCGAACACCTGTATCCAAATGCTTAAAGATATAGAATGCAAAGCAGAAGTATTTTGGGTGGTCTGAAAGATAAATCTAGGATAAATGAATGGCTTTTCATAGAAAGATAATTTCAGCTTAGCATAAGTAACAACCTTTTTGTAAGTTTCTTATGAATTAGCTATTTAACAGTAGAATGGGTTACATGTCTCATTGGCTGTATTGATTAATTGTAAGATGTTTACTGAATGCCTGCTCTATGCCAGTACTGTTTTTGACATAAGCAAGTGATGAATGCAATAGTCAGAGACCTGCTGTAATAGAATTTACATTCTCATGGGACATAAGAAACAATAAGAAAAAACAAAGAACTCCACAAAGAAAAGGAACTGTCTGTGCAGAAAATGAAACAGGGCATGGTGATAGAAAGAAGGGAGGTGGAAAAGGATCCCAGGGAAAGAGATGGGGTGGTCGTGGAAGCCCCTGTGAAGATATTTGAGATGAGACTGAAATGAAAAGAAGAACCAGCCATATAAGTATCTCAGTGAAGGGCATTCCAGGAAGTCATACAAGCGTGGATATTGGCAGGTTCTCAGCCAATGACCCTGTGACAGTTCAGATGTGTGTGTCCACTGGGTTAAGCTCTGGTGCCCAGTTGTTAAGTCAAACACTAACCTGCATATGCCATGAAGGTAGTTTGTAGATGTTATTAACATTTCCAATCAGTTAGCTTTTGAAGGAGATTACTCTCCAAGATGTGGTGAGTCTTAACCAATCAGCTGAAGGCTTTAAGAGCAAAAACAGGTTTCTCTGGGAAGAAGGAATTCTACCTCAAGACCACAGCATCAAATCCTACTGGGTTTCCAGCCTCTCAGCTGTCAGCCCACTCTACAGATTTCAGGCTTGCCAGCACTCACCATCATTGAAGGCAATTCCTTAAAATAAATGTGTGTGCATATAGAGTGTGTGTGTGTGTGATATGTATATATATATATGTATATATATGTATACACACACACACACATATATACACACACACACATATATATATATGCACACACATACATATAGATGCATATCCTATTGGTTTTGTGTCTCTGGAGAACTCTGACTTATACAGACCCCTTCCTGGAAGTTTCCATGTTTCTTGGCATAAAGTGTCTTTGATTCCCTAGCTGATGGTGTGAGAGTGAGGAGTGGACTCTAACAGGTTATGACACCAGGATTGTTTAGGGACCAAAAAAGGTATGAATTCAACTTTTAGAAAGCGTTCCTACTCACAAACATCCCTGTTGTCTATTGAACCCTACGGGATAGTGGGGTAGCCCGCCATTACAAATGTCCAATAAAAAATGGACATTTCATCGCTTACTCTATTTCTACATTTTAGAATTGATTTCGTACTTTAGAATTTCCCTTGAGGAGCAATGTAAAGAAAAGATAATTATGGGAACTCAAATTAGATCTTTCCGTTCTTTGCTGGGTTATTTAAAGTAGACCTAGTTATGGTTTTTTTTTTTTTTGAGAACAACTTCTATCTCTATAGCTGAAAGAATATTTAAGAAATTCAAGGTGAAGCGCATGATATTATCAGCCGGCAGCCATTTTTTATGTGTAGTCTATTACAGATACCTGAGAAATCACCTTGAGATTATTTTCCTGGCATTTGCACAACTGATACAGGTCACTGATCGCATTTGTTTTTCTGTCACCACTTGCTGCTCCCTTCAAGCTCAGCAAATGCCACATCGAATGTTTCACAGACTCAAGACAACTTTCTCACCAGAGAACCAAATCTCCAGGGTCTCCTGGTCATTGCAGCCCATCACAGGTGAACCTCCAGTATTTTCCACCAGGAGTATAGAGTGTAGAAGAATGTCATTAGTTCCCAAATAGCTACTTGCCAAGTGAGAATTGCAGATTACTATGGTAAATGTACCATTTTGATGAGTAAGTAGACAAGGTCTTTTATATTAACTTTTAGTATCATTAGTCATCTTTTCTTCTCCATATAAAATGTATTTTAGTTTTTTTATGCCTAATCTTATATAATCTTAAATTATGCTAATTGAATCTTGTCAAAATAAATCTAAACTTCAGAGTGTGAGGATTCTATGCTGTGGTTTATGGATAGCCAGTTTGTAAGTTTGAACCAAACCTTTGTCCTGAATGAGTCATGAAGGAATACAAACCAGGGGATATGTGATGGAAATTGTTATTTGAAATACTGGAGTCCCGCCTCGGATCTTCCCTCTGAGGATGGGCTGAATCCCGTTTTCAGAGGGCTGAGCTTGATTCATGGATTCCAAAGCCCACAGAAAACGCTCTATGATAACCAAATACTTTCGCTTAGTCTGATGCATTTTTCTCCAGTCTTTTCCTCTTTACCTTCAATGGGTTGCTTCTGAGGAAACTTCTAGAAGCATCCTGTTTTCTGTCCCACCATCACTATTTTGGAATAGAAAGTATGTATTTCCCAAGTTCCCATATAAGTATTCCAGGTAATTTAGGACATTTGTCCATAAGCAAGAAGGAGAGATTCTAGGTACCCTGAGGGGAAGGAGCTGTCACCCTCAAGCCATTTCACAAAAGGAACTGCCTACTCCATCTTCACAGTGTCCAGAAGTGCTGGGTCCAAACCCCAGCCCCTACTAAACAGCTGTGTGAGCACCAGCAGGGTCCTTTCTCATGCCCACTATTTGCAGTTTTGTCTGAAGATCATGCCTTTAAACTCCACAATATAGTACTTAATCCCATCTCCACATGAGTTATGTCTAAATATTTCTAGGCTTTACTAGAAAAGAGTCTTCTAGCTAAATCTCCTTGGCCCCTTGAATCCACCCTTACTTATCAAGTGTAATGGTTAAGATGGTTAAGATGGTGTGATGGTGAAGAAAAAATCTTATGAGGTAACTTGGCTAGGCTATGGTCCTCAGTTGTCTGGTCAGACATTATTCTAGATGTTTCTGTGAAGATAGTTTTAGACGTGGTTAACATTAAATCAGTGGACTTTGAGTAAAGCACATTACCCTCTATCAGGTGGATGGGCCTCATCCAGTCAGGTGAAAGCCTTAAGAGGAAAGACTAAGGTTGCCTGAAGGTGCAAGTCAACCTCAAGACTGCAACATAGAAGCCTGAGCCTCTAGCCTGTTGCCCTGTGGGACTGGACTTAAGGTAATCGCAACATCAACTCTTGCCGGAATTTCCAGCCTGTGGACCCATTGGACAGATTTCTGACTTGCCAGGCCCCACAATCATGTCAACCAATTTCCTAAAATCCCTCTCTTTCCTTCTCTGTTTCTCTCTCTCTCTCCTCTTTCTTTCTCATTCTCTCTCTCATATATATCCAGAAATTTATCTATTGGTTCTGTTTCTCTGATGAATTCGGACTAACACACTAAACAACAAACTATTTCATTTTCCCGTCCTCCTCATTATTTTTTGAATATTCTCCAGGTTACTAACACCTTCCCTAATATGCACAAGGTGTGATAAGAATAAGGCAGAACAGTATTTTTTCCACCCTATCCTAACTCCAGTACCAGTCCATGCATACTTGGTGCTTAAATATAGAGCCTTGGCAATAGAGAGAGCTGGATTTAACCCTCCATCTTAATGATTTTGTGACTTAAAGAAATTACTTAACTACTTTCAGCTTCACTTTCTTAAATCTCTGAATGAGAACAGTAATAGTAACTACCTCATGATAGTTTGTGGTGTGAGAATAAAAAGATACTCTACTTTAAGGGAAAGAAATAAAGAGTGGGGTGGAGGCAGTGCTGATGGAAAACAGTGTGGAGGCTCCTCAAAAAATTAACACTAGAACTCCCCTATGACCCAGCAATAGCACTGCTAGGGATTTACCCAAGGGATACAGAAGTGCTGATGCACAGGGGCACATGTACCCCAATGTTCATAGCAGCACTGTCAACAATAGCCAAATCATGGAAAGAGCCTAAATGTCCATCAACTGACGAGTGGATCAAGAAGATGTGGTTTTTATACACAATAGAATACTACATTTCAAGAGAAAGAATGAAATCTGGCCATTCAGAGTAACAAGGATGGACCTTGAGGGTGTTATGCTAAGTGAAATAAGTCAGGCAGAGAAGGACAGATACCATATGTTTTCACTCATAAGTGGAACAGAAGAAACTTAATGGAGGACCATGGGGGATGGGAAAGGGGAAATACAGTTGGGGAGAGGGAGTGAGGCAAGCCATGAGAGACTCTTGAATGCTGAGAACAAACTGAGGGCTGATGGGGGAGGAGGATACGGGAAGGGAGGTGATGGGCATTGAAGAGAGCACTTGTGGGGATGAGCACTGGGTGTTAAATGGAAACCAACTTGACAGTAAACTGTAAAAGAAAAAAAAAAAGGAAAGAAACAGTTGTTCTTTGGCTTCAGCAATAGGTAATCCTCAGAACCAGGTTTAAACCCTTCCTAATTGATCAATGGCAACTTGCTACAGTAACCGGAAAACCAATCAGTGACAGAGCACACTTCTTAAAAACAGCCAATTAGCAACAGCCTCCCAACAATGACCATACTTCTGAAGGTCAGCCAACCAACAACTCTTATTTAAATAACTCCATTTCCAACTCATGAGAGCCAAATACCAACTTATCCCTAAGGCCTCTACTTCTGAACATGCTCTGTCCCTGAACTTGACGTTTGCTCAAACCCTGTACAAGTGCAGCTCTCTGCTTTGCTCAGAGACACTGAAGTTTATAAGAACAGTGCTCCCTTGCTCAGCAATAACTTTGGCATTTTGTTTCAGGCATTGAATGGTGGTCATATCTTTTGACAGAGGATAAAGTTGGACCCTATGTGAAAAGTATAGTGCCTGGCATAGAATAATCATTTGACACATGTTAGTTGTTATCTTGAGTGTGTAATTCTATTGGTGTCCTCTAACGTTGCTCTGGCTTTTTTGATAGCAAAGGCTGTCAGCCCGGGAATGACGTTGATTGCTTGACACACCCACACACAAAATGGGCATATTTAGGGTATGAAATCCACATCCAACTAGGTCTGGAGGTGACAACAAAAAGGAATGTCCAAACAAGCAGGATGATCAGGACAGTCATGGCTCATTGGAAGTATCCGTGACCATGGCCACATCTCGTCCAACCATGCTCCTGTCTGCTTCACAGGCTGCTTTCTGAGAGGAGTCTTGTTACACAGTGGACTCACACAGTGTCCACTAAACTCCAAAGTTCTTTCCACAGGGGCTGCTGATGACCCATCCATTCCCACTGCATTTGTTTGTTTTTTGGACTCCAAAAGGTCAGGGTAAGACCTTTATCACATTAAATTTCATCTGGCCCAGTGCACCAGTCTGATCAAAGTCCTAGCTGGGAAAATGCCTTTAAATATACATCAAAGTAAGAAATAGTAAGGTTTTAGACACATAGAAAAGGATATTTTTCCCTTCTAGTGAAAGGCTCTGCTCTATCATCCCTTTGTGCATGAGATTCTGATGTCAAAGATGGGATCCAGGAAGGAGGAATGTTAATTTTTTACTTTATATAGACATTATTTTTATTTTTATTTTTTATTATAGTTTATCATCAAGTTGGTTCCATATAACACCCAGTGGTCATCACAAGTGCCCTCCTCCATTTTCCTTTCTCCCCCTCCCCATCAACCCTGAGTTTATTCTAGGTTTTTAAGAGTCTCTTATGGTTTGCCTCCCTTGTTCTCCTTAACTATTTTTTCCCCTTCTCCTCTATGGTCCTCTGTTAAGTTTCTTCTGTTCCACATAGATATTATTTTTTAGGACAGCTTTAGAATTACACAAAATTATTGAGAAAATAGTAGAGGTCACATATGCCAGCATCCAGTTTCCCCTATTATTAACATCTTAGATTAGTGTGGTACCTTTGTTATACTTGATTGATACATTATTGTTAACTAAGGTTCATACTGTATTCAGACTTCCTTAATTTTTACCTAGTGTCCCGTTCTTTTCCAGGATTTCATTTGGGATGCCATATTACTGTTAGTTGTCTTTTCTTTTTAGACTCTTCCAGATGGTAGGCTTCTTAAACTCTTCTTGCTTGATCACCTCGACAGTTTTGAGGAGGGTTGGTCAGGTATTTTGTAGAATGCCCCCCAATCTGTTGTTTTTCTCATGATTATGTTGGGATTCTGATTCTGAAAGGAGGAAATACCCAGAGGTGAAGGACCATTTCCATTGTATCATATCAAGGGAATGTACTATCAACATGATTATGACTGTTGCTGTTGGCTTTGATCACCTCACTGAGGAAGAGTTTGTCAGGCTTCTCCACTATAAAGTCACTCTTTTCTCTTTCTCTATAGTATTCTTTAAAAGGAAATCACAATGTAGAGCCCTCATTTGAAGAGGATGGAGTGATGCTCTGTCTTCTTGAGGGCGGAGTACCTAAATGAATTATTTGGAATTATTCTGTATGGGACATTGGTCTCTTCTCCCCTGTTTGTTAATTTCTTTATTCAATCATGTATTTAGATCAGGATGGACTCATGGATCTTTAAAAATATTTTGAATTATAATTCAAAATAATATAATTCAAAACAAGTGTTTTTTTTCCTAAATTGTGCCCGCTTTGACCACTGGGACCTCTTTCAGTTGATTCCTGTGCCCTTTTGACAGGATCCCATTGTTAAGGGGTTTTGTTGCTCGGGGTTTGTTTGTTTGCTTGTTTAATGCCCCAGGGTCATCGTGTCCACCTGAAAGTGGAGGAAACTTGTCTTACTGAAGTTGTGTAAGACACCAGGACACAAGCAGCGGGCTGAGATCCCCTTCACCAGGTCTAACAGCGTGGTCAAGAGGCTCTCCTCCACTCCCAGGCTGACCACGGGCAGCCTTTGTGTTCTCCTGTCTTTTCTCCTTTTTGCAAGGCAAGGTCTCAATTGTCTCAGCTTCAGAGGTACCTGGGTGGTTCAGTTGGCTGTGTCCAACTTCGGCTGAGGTCAAGATCTCAGTGTTTGTGAGTTCAAACCCAGCATTGGGCTCTGTTCTGACAGCTCAGAGCCTGGAGTCTGCTTTGGATTCTGTGTCTCCCTCTCTCTCTGTTTCTCCCCTGCTCATGCTCTGTCTCTCTCTCTCTCTCTCAAAAATGAATAAAGATTTAAAAAAACTTTTTTCAAGTGTCTCAGCTTCAAATGGGGGTGGTGGTGCCCAGCTGACGTGCAGTGCAAGAAGACAGGATGGGCAGGAGTGAATTCCTTCATGAAGGATATTTGCTGGAAGGCGATTTCCCCAATGGCCAGTTCTCTGAGTTTGTCTGTTTGTTTTTTAAACAATGTATAAATTTACAGCAATCACTACTGATTGGGATGTGTGTGTGTGTGTGTGTGTGTGTGTTTAAGTTTTGAAGATTTCTGCAAAATTCTACTTTTTTTTATTTCATGTTAATAGCATCTTCAGGAATATTCTGTTGAACATGCCACAATTTTTTCAATCATTTTTGCAGATATATTCTCTCAGATGAACTTGACTTTTTTTTTAAATCACAAAATCAAAACAGAAGGTTGTGTCCTTATTTTACAAGGCTCTGTTAGAGTCTCACAATGCGATGTACAATAGTAACACCCAAAGTAGAAATGGATTGGTTCAGAAGCCCACAAGACCAGCAGTCGAGCCTGAAGTCAGAGACCTGGAGAGATGACTTCCATACATCCCTGGGGTCTCAGTTCTGGGTGCCCTTGAACTAAGAGGTTTTAGAGCTACATCTTGACAATAGCCAGAAAAGATCTTTAAAAGCATAGCGCTTAGAGTAGCTAAGGAATTCAGGTGGCTTATGGAAACCTGGATCGGTAATATAGTCTATTAAATAGGGCACCTGAGTGCAGAAGGCTTTTTCAAGTGGGGTTTTAAAAACCTCCCCGATGAGAAGCATTAGAAAAGAGAATGTTTATTTTCCACATACAGAGGCCTCCACAGTCAGCCAGGTGGCATTTTTACTCAGTAGTGGCCTTTTGGGCACAGGTGGCTGAGGTCACAGAAGGGCTTCTTCAACCTCTTGTCCCCACGCCCACGTCCCCAGAATGCCTCATGTTTCAAAAGATTTGTCAGACAAACCATAGAACACAAAGTTATATGGGTGGCTCAGCTGGCTGAGGAGGATCAGAAGATCCCGCTCTAATGGGCTGATTCATGGAAAATCCATTACTGAGGTCAGATATGAAGAAGCTTTTTTTTTTGCTTTAACCAAGTGGCATGGAAATAGGAATCAATAGAGCGACTATCAGCTGAAGAGGTTAGTGGTAGGAACTCTGGTTGTAAATAGAAATGTTAAAGAGTATTGTCAGCTTTTTGAAATGTTTATTAAGTTTATGATATTTATGTTTTAAAGGATTATAAAAATATGTTCTCTCCCATTAAGTAGACTACGTCATTAAAATAAATATTATTTCCTCGTTGAAGTTCGACAGCCAAATCATTTTATGTAAAGACATTTTTCATCTCCTAGTTCATCAAGTATCATTTACCATATTATGAACAACAATGAAATTATAGTATCCGAACCAAGTAGGAGTGCCAGATAAAGGATACCCAGTTAAACTTGAATTTTAGATAAACAGTGAATATTTCTCGTAAGTCTTGCAATGTTTGGGATATACTTTTACTCAAATTTTATTTATTTCAAATTTAACAGGGAATCCTGTATATTATTTGCTAACTCTAGCAACCCTCTCACCAAGGCAAATTTCCCAGGAGGAAATCTGAAGCTATCAATGTAGTTTTTAATCAAGCACCTCAGCTTTTATTTACACTGTGATATTACCTTGACGGATCCATGGAGCAGACATGTGTCCGACACCTTGTAACTCATTGGCTCTCAGCCCATTCCAGTCCACCTCACAGAGCCCCATCCCACCAGAGAAATGGCTTTTGTCATGGTCACAGTGATTTCCTTGTTGCCAGATCCAATGGACTCTTCTTTGTCCTCCACTCCTCCGCAGCTTCCAGTGACATTGAACTTCCTCCTCCTTTTGAAAGAGTTTTGGCTCCTGTGACCCCCTCCTGTGTCCTGGCTTTGAACTTCCTGGAACGGCTTACACTAAAGAGGTTTCCGGTACTATTCTGGAGAATTATAGACCCTGGCTGCACTTTGGAATATCCGAGAAGCTTAAAAGTATACTGGCTGGGTGGCTGGGGGTCAGCCTCATAGATTCTGATTTAATTGGTCTGGGGCGCATCCCGCATACTAGAACCATGCAAGCTGCCCAGGTGATTCCAACGCGTGGCCAAGGCTGCTTCTCACAGAGGGATGTTGTGGACCAAACAAGGACGGATGCCGTGAGAGACTGTTTTTCAAATCATTTTGTCAGTTGTGAATTCTATCTGCCATGGTGTTCTTAGCGCAACATTGCACAGATTAGTGAACAGTGTCTTATAAAATTTTTTTATTATGAAAAGAGCCCATTAGCTTTTCTGACAAATGTTCCATTGAAACTGTCTGTCAGAGGTGAGATTGACTATTTTAAGATTTCAAGATTCTTCCAGGTAAGTCTACTTCCAGATTATTCATGAGGGGAAAGAACAATTAGCAGGTGTGTAACTTGTGTTTCTGTCTAGTGTCTCTTGGCACTGGTCAGGTCCAATGGGGGTCGCCTGCCTTGATCGAAGGGGTCAGCGGCCAGCCTGGCCTCACCTCTTGTGCTTTACCTCCCTCTGCACTCACCACCTAATGTTGTCATGGATCTAGCTGCAGGCTTGGCTCCCTAACCCTGCTTCATAAGGTGAGCAGAGCAACGTATGTCAGAAACTTTGGCTGCTTTACCTTGCACTCCCCATATTTGAAAGTTAAGAACAACTTAGTAAGCAAAGACTTATTAATAGCTAGCATGCATAATTAATATTTATTGATAATATTAATCAATAATTCATAATAAATATTAATATTAATAATAATGTGACAGCTAGGTCTTTGTGAGTTTCCTACTTTCATTCATTTTCCACAAAGTTTATTTTTGCTCCCTAATCAAGCAGTATCTCAGAGCCGTAGATAAGACCCAGAGTCTAAACCTTCCTGTACCTTCCTCAGGTGGCCCAGTTTGTAAGAGCTGAGCTGTGCTACACAGTCACCTGCCCTGTAGCCCCTGGCTCCTTGGAGGAAGGCATGGCTGGGAGCCCTGGCCGACACGAGGTATGTTTCCGCGTGTCCTTTTCCTGGGATCAACTCCTACATCCTGGCTCCTGAGTTCTGTCTAGACCCTTCAACACTGTGGCTAAACTTCGAGATGCCAAAAGTCATCTGTGTGTTTTCTCCACTGGCTCCAGCTTTATACAATCTCTTTTATTGTCATAACCATTTATCCTTTGCACCTGAGTCCCCTACTGTCACCTTGCTTTAGGAAAATGTGTCTCATTATTCAGTAGTTTTTGATAATTTTTCAACATTTCCTTGCAACATCTGCACTATTGATTGCATATATCTTCTTAAATACCCCCAAACTATCTTGCTTTGTCTCAGCAAAAATAATTTGAAATCATAGGTTTGATACATTACATATATCTTTCCCTATTACACGTTAAAATAAATCCGTAACTATTAAAGTATTTGCCGACTATTTAGGATTTCTCTGTAACCAGGCCACCCTTGCACTGCACTCTGGGAAATGTTCGCCTCAACGTTCCCATCCAACGTGTACTCACTTCTATCCCTGCCCTGCCCCTTTCTACCAGTCCTACATGAATCCTTCAGGGCCCATGTTGGAACAAAAATACTTAGAAGTAGTAAAAGTCCCTGCTTGGTTCAAGCAGCACACGTGCTCAGAACAAACGGAATTAATGTGATTTGTTGGTTACGAGCACAGACTCTGGGGGGGACCTGAATTCAAATCCCATCTGCTGCTTTCTGCATAAGCCACTACGCCTCTCTTGGGTAGCTCAGAGAATGGCTGGGAGGGTTAAATAAATTAACATACGCTCAGAGCTTGGAAGAGTGTCTGCCCCTAGACGTGCCATATAAATGGTAAACATTATTATAAGCTGTGAATTTGGGTGACAGGAGTCTAAAGAAAGAAGTAGTCCATGAGTACACTAGGCATTCTTTCCTCTGAGAAAGAAAGAGTTGACTAGGGAATCACAGGTGTGTACTCATCTTTATTTAATCTTGAGATCAGTACTCCATGTATTTATTATATTGGGGTGTTAGGTATTATAAGACATTAATGAAAGAAACTGAAAAAGACAGAAATAAATAGATATTCCATATTCATGGATTGGAAGAATTCATATTAATAAAATATCCATATTCCTCAATGCAATGTACAGATTCAATGCAAAATTCCTATCAACATTCCAATGACATTTTCCACAGAAATAGAAAAAAAAAACAATACTAAAGTTTGTGCAGAACCACTAAAGATCCCCAAACAACCAAGGAAATCTTGAAGAAAAAAAAAAAAGAACAAAGCCAAGACATGGAAACAATTTAAGTAGTTGTCTTCCTATGGATGAATGGATAAAGAAAATGTGGTATATAGATATAATCGAATATCATTCAACCATAAAAAGGAACAAAGTCTTCCTATTTGTGACAACATATATGAACCTTGGGGCATTATGCGAAGTGAAATAAGTTAGACGGGAAAGAAACACCATGGAATGTAAATAACAAAAAACAGAGTTCGGAGATACAGAGAATAGATTGTTGATTGCCAGCAGTGGGAGTGAGCAAAACAGGTGAAGGGAGTCAAAAGGTATAAAAAATGAAATAAGGGGTGCCCAAATGGCTCAGTCCGACTTTGGCTCAGGTTATGATCTCATGATTCATAGGTTCGAGCCCCACATTGAGTTCTGTGCTGACAGCTTAGAGCCTGGAGCCTGCTTCAGATTCTGTGTCCCCTCTCTTTCTGCCCCTCCCCCACTCGCACTCTCTCTCTCTCTCTCTCTCTCAAATATGAATAAATGTTAAAAATTTTTTAAATAAAACAAAATTAATTAAACTCTAAAACTGTTAAATAAAATGAATATGCTTTTGTATATCATAACAACTGTTTTCCCAGGTCATAATCTGAACCATATTTTTTTTCTCTTTCTATTTCAAAACAGCACATGCATCAGCTACGTTATTTTAAAACTTCTTTATTACATTTCATTGAACATTATCAATGACATTTATGAGGAGTAACAAAGGCACAGTAAATCTGTATTTGAATAGAACATCTCAATTCTAATTCTGAAACAGAATCAGAAAAAAACACATTTTAGCACAATAACAATCCATTAAATACACATCATCGATAGGCTGTGTCTCTTACGAACACATTCATCGATGTTAAGCAAAGGTATTCAGCTGATGCTGCAAGAGAAGATTCTCTTAAAAACAACAGCCTATTATCACTGCAATATTGTAGCGTTTTTTAAAGCTACATACTTAGAGATAAAATGATCAAATTTATTTCCTGAAGCTCTTTTAAAACATTGTAAATGCTAAATAAAAATTTTATAAAGTGACTCAGGAGATTCTGACAACCTCTAAGTCCGGATGAGGATTTGTGAAATTCTCTATCGCTGAATGGGAAAGGCTTAGCATGAGAACCAGGATTCCTGGCTTCTCCTCCGGCGACTTTAGCTTATTGATCATCATGGCATCCGGTTTGCTTATTTGTTCATTTGGGCGAGTCACATTTCAGACCTAATTCCAGGTAGTATGATAGGTTTTAAAATACTGTGTAAAATTTCCCTATGCTATCTAGATGTTCCCAACCCATAATTTTCTCAGCTGATCAACATTTTTATTATCATCTATGTCTACTAGATCAATCTCTCAACTCAATAAGAGATAGTTCCTATTCCACATCTCCTGCCAGCATGGACACCAATATTATGTTGTGCCCAGGCTTGTGGTTCAAAAGTCCTCATTGTCATAGCTAAAGAATGGACTGACCTCATCGGAGTAACTGATTGCAGACCCCAACCTCAGTGGACACACATCCCAAGTCTCTGCTTCATCTGTCCTGGAGGGAGCCGACTCTTGAGGAAAAGCCAAAGTGGGTCTCATGGTTCTGCAATCACCTGGAATTTTCAAAGGCAGTGGCCCTCCCGGAGAGGCTGCCCTGGCCGCTGTGGTTGGCAAGTCCAAGCCTTCCGGATAGACGGACACGGGGATATTTTCAGAAGCATAGTTACACCCTGCAAGGCTCTTAACTTCTTGTACGTTGTCACAGTATTTCAGAGCAGGGGGCTGGTAGGCCTGGTAGGACACTTTGGTGGTGGTGGTGATCACGGTCTGTAGTGCTGGAGCTCCTGCAGGGGGAGTCGTGAGGTACCTGCAGGGAAGCTCTGTGTTATAATAGGGGTGAGTGGCGACGGCCTGGAACTGTCCATGGTCGGTCCTCTCCCCAGGGCCAGGTTTCCCAAGAGCTGGTTTCCAGCCATGCTGTTTACTGGCGAAATCAAAGCTCCTCTCAAAGCTGCTGTATGAGTTGACACTATACTGCAGGGCATTTAGATGGACCCAGTCCGTGTCGTTCGGGATACTGCTGGAATTTTTATAAAGGGTGGGATGTGCACTTGGATTTGTATAACTAGGACCTGCCAATTCATAGCTGCAAGGTGCCCTGGGCAAATAGATTCTTGGGTTTGGATATTTCTGAAAGGGTGGCATTATGTCCGCTTGAAAGGTGGCGAGGTCACAGGTGGCTTTGTAAGCATCTGAGTTTTGGAAGGAAAAGCAAGGCTGCCCTGGAATAGGGAAGCCGGTGTCAGTAATTACATCAAACTCTTGTGGATCTTCCAAGAAAGGCATGTTGTTGAAATGTCCACGGTTGTCTTGATTCTCCCCGGTCTAAAAAAATGACATAAATTTTTATTTGTAAATAAAAATGTAAATTACGTAGGCCAACACATCTGTAACAGTAGCCAACCAACCAAATA